>VYZW01018996.1:0-32497 GCA_013401315.1 Balaeniceps rex | reverse complement strand
AAAAAAAAAAAAAAAAAAAAAAAAAAAAAAAAAAGCTCTGAATAACCTGAAAATCTACTGTGCTTATGGGAAGTTTTATGAACTGATCCATCACAACATGAAGCTGATTTGCATCCCTGGGCATAAGACCTGAGCCAGACAGAAAGTATGAGAGCAGAAATCCTGTGCATAGAGAGCTTACTTTTCAGTATAGAAATGACCATATTTCTACAGGCTAAATTATTAACTGAACAGCTGAATAAATAACACATCAACTTTTACGTTTTGAGGTTTAAAGGCTGTAGACAATGCTGAGATCCACCTCACAGTAAAAAAGAGCTGAGGCAGTTCAAGCAATCCTGTCTCTCGTACTCTTAATAACTATGTTCATCAGAGTTCACAGGTAACCATTTAAACATCAAGAAAATATATTCTTGTGTTTGCTTACTGAAGCAGGATCTTAATGGACAGTCATTAACCTTACTCAGAAGAGCAATTTTCAAGATAACTTCAGCAAATCCATGGATTTGGAACAGAAGTCTTTAGACACTATGTAATTTGAAAGCTTAGTAGCAGAACTGTTGATCTGCTCTCATATTAGGAAAAAACTTCAAAGAATTCTCACTAACCAAAGACAGGTGAGATATGAATGGACATAGAGTCATGCTGGAAAACTACAAACTCTACAATACCACAAACATTCTGAAAGTATTTTTGCTTCTTAACACATATATTTAATTTAGTAGTATTTCTGACTAGTTCATGGTAAGAAATTTATAAAAATTTCAAAGATCCTGGACTGTCAACCTCACCTGAAGCACTGGAATACTTTTCAAATCTGAATGATGTAGTAATATCTCACACATTATTACAACTCTAAATAAAGAACAATCAGGAAGCTTAGCTATGGCTAACAGCAAGGAAGAACAACAAAAAATAACTACAGACTAAAAGAAAATACTACACTAACAACATTGTCTTTGCTGAACACCTTACCTGCTCTGCTGTGAAGAGTGGTTCATCATTGATGCAGGAAACAATGATAGAATGCATATCCAACTGTTCTCTCAGCTCTTCGTCATCTGACAGGTCAAGGTTCAAGTTATCATTTACCTAGAAAGCATGAAAATGTGTACTTATATAAATATATATATACACACACAAAAAAACCCCATGTACCTATATAAAAAACAAAAGGGGTCCTAATATTGAATTTTAAGACTGAAACAGATTCCTTGCCCATAATAATGGAATCAATGATTCTTGCTGTCAAACACCTGGAAACTGAAGTACTTTAACAACTGAAATCAAAACTGCAACTGGAGAAAGTTAAAACAGCTGTCAGTCTTTAAAGTCTTTAAATACCCTCAGCATATAAAGACCATATGCACAATGACATGCAGATATCTGCACAGAAGGCAGTCATCCAGTGCAGATCTTTAAATCTTAAACGAAGATAGACATTTGTCAGTGTGGAGGGAAAACCTATCTATAATCTCTAACATTACACAAACCTGTTATTTTATGTGTTTTATAGTTCTACTTTTTCACATGATAAAAAACATGAAAAAAATTGTTATAAAAAACAGAACACAGTTATCACCCCAGATTATTTTGAAAATATATTGTTGAATAGCTCAGGGTCTTTTCAAAAAGAAACAGAATTAACTCTGTTCCCATACATATACCATCAAATCACACACCCCCTTTAAAACCAAAGATGTACATATAGTGAAAGAAAAGATTTAAGTCCTCTCCTTAATCAGTCAGGTATATTTTACTCTCACACAGTGATATATTCTAGTTTATTTACAAAGTTGTTTGCTTTTTCTGCACTTTCTCTATTACTAGATTCCAGCCAAACCAACCCAGCAAAGCCCCTCAGCCCCCAAAAGCTGCAATCCCTAACCATTGACGTTTTGAGCTCAATCACTTTAACTGATCTTTGGGCTAATTTACAAGCATTTTGCACTACCTGTGTAAAGTCCTTGGTCTCACTGTATCAGTTTTCAATTTTTGTTGTAATTCTCCAGTTTTCCCAGTTTCTTCAGAAACCTTAATAGTTTTCAGATTCATTTTGAAGATGCTACTGATATCCCCAGATAGCTAGTCTATAGGGGAAAATGTACAATTTGTATTTCTTCAGCCATCAGTATGAAGTCAAATGTCCCTTTTTTTTCCAGAATCGGAATTCCAATAAGCATGCAGTGGCAGGGCTCCACTAAGAATATCCATTCACTTACTGCACAGATACATCCCGGTTTTGACATTCTTTAATGTCTGCAGTTCTCAAATGTTCTTCCATGTATATAGGATTATGACAACAACTATGGGATGGTAAGCAAGGATAATAGTTTATCTAGAAGGAGGTCAGCTTCCCCTCCTGACATCTCCAGAAACAACATTTTGAGAGACTATCAGATTATACTCCGATAATTTAGGCTAATAAACCACGTAAAACACCCCAAGCTGCAGCTGATGCCAAAAGGACCACACGGCCTTCCATCCAGCCACATTCCATGCCTGTTTCTGTCCTCACACTCCTACCAGGGAATGACTTGTTTAAAAGTAATCTAACAAAAATACAATAAACAAGCAATTGTGCAATCCTGTTCCTTGTACCACTGTACAACACTTCCACCCAACTACTTCCACTGTCAGAGCCATATAAAAGTGTTCACAGATCTGTGATGTGAAGTAACAAAGATGAATCAGCCTCATTCACCTTACATTTTTTTCCTACTAAAACAGGAAGAGAAATACTTTAAGCACAAGTGCAACAGCATATTATTAGTTTCAAATGCATCAAGCAAGTGTCGCTTAGCTGTTAGTATTCATCGTTAAGAAAGTTAAAACAAGCTACTAGCTGGTCCATATGTGCTGTCACATATCCAGAAATACTGCTGAAACACAGAGAGGTAGAAAAAAAGTATGTCAAACACTCCCAAACAGATGGGCTTTACACATCAAAAGGCATGCCAGGTGGAGTGAAAGCTGAAAAAACTTCAGATACGTTTAATCCATAAACTGATTTTCCCTCTATTAGCAGCATACCTAAGATTCTTTCTAATCCAGCAACACCACTTCATATTTTTTTTATGTAGTTCCTTCATAACTTCCTGCAAAGAACTTACAAAACCTATATGAAACTTTTTTTAATATTGTACTTAGTTCCTTATCAAGAAATCCATCAGTCTTCCAGTCCATTTTTCATTCACACAATAAGGTCACAGCATGGGCGGTTGTAAGTCTTTTTACTTTAAATGTATGGATTTAATTACTCTAAAACCACTTAGAAAATCTGAACAAACACTCTAATAAAAATTAGAATAAACACAAGCCAAATTCAAGGGATAATCATCAGACTCAAATCGAGAAAGTGAGTTCCAAAATGCCATCTTCCCCTGCTGAACCTCTTTGGCAGAACAATCTTTGTTCCCGTCACAGTAAAAAGTAGCTGTGGATTATATAATGGATGCCAGAAGTCAAAGCATCACCCTATTCTCAGATTACACACAGAGATATTTTTACAACATCACTCAACTTCACTATGTTTAAAAGATAAGCCACTCGTCTCCTCAGAAGACCTGGGAGATGGGAATTCTTCCTAGCTTTTCTTCCTGAAGCGTTTTAATCCACTTTTAAGAAGATCAGAGGACAACCCTTTCTATAAACTTCTCTGAAGCTCTTCATTCCCTGCTCCCTCCCCAGACAACTATTCTACTTGTTAAATAAGAAAAACAAAACAAAACAAAACAAACTCTTGTACTTCAGTGCCTCCTGGGTCACCTCTCCTGTAAAAAAGCAAGCCACTTTAGTCTCCACCTGACTGCAGAATGAGATGAACTTAAAAAAAGTCCACACTGGATTTACCAAATCAGAGTACACCCGCCTCTTTCCCTCCCTTACCCAGAAAGGTTTCACGTTTCAACACAAACAGACAGTAGAAAGATTTTAGGTGAAACACTTTCTCATTTTGCAATTTTTTCTATCATGCTCTAGCTCTAATGAACATCCATCTAAAACTAACCCCAAATTATTCCAACCCAAGGAGATGCAAACATCCATCAACGGTTATTTGATTTTTAAAAACCTCTCATGTATAATGCCAAGCACTAAAAATATCTTAAGTCATTTAATAGCTACACTCTTTCATACAAATGCAAATCGTTTTATTTCCCTGCTAAGAATAAAAGAGCCAAAGAGGGTATTTCTGCTGATCAGAACCTACCCCTTTTTCTGAGAGATTCAGTGTTGGCAAGTGCAAAGCTCTGGTGTGGGAAGATTTCCAGTCAACTGGCATTACGTTACCATAATTATCAGTCAAAGCATTCCAAATCCTGGAGAGAGGAATAAAGGAACAAAAATGCAGACCTTAAAACAAGCAGCAACTGATCAGCAGTAAACATATTTGTAACGATAATATGATATTTCTATCAACAACTATTTTTTCCTCCCTAAATATTCATCTGCAAGTTACTAACAATATTTTTATAATGTT
Organism: Balaeniceps rex; assembly: GCA_013401315.1. Taxonomy (NCBI): domain Eukaryota; kingdom Metazoa; phylum Chordata; class Aves; order Pelecaniformes; family Balaenicipitidae; genus Balaeniceps; species Balaeniceps rex. Next base: position 28,017 of record VYZW01018996.1, on the reverse strand, counting down.
TTGAAGCTAAAGGAAAATGTTTTTTTGATAAACGCAATTAATTTTTAAAACCAACAATGTATGCACAGTGGTGAAATAAAACAATAAGATGAAGAGACAGCTTCATTACTAATTATATAACCATACTCAAAATCTTTCTGGGGGGTGGATGAGTCCTTTAATAAAATTTGAGCTCAGCTATAAATTCCATTCCTAGTGTTGTTCCTGTTTTCCTTGCCTTTTGCACATTAAAACCAGGAATCAGCAGAGGCTGAGTAGCAAATTCTGAGCCAAATCTTTTTTTCTTTCTTTCCATTTATCACAGAATAACAAACACGCACAAATTATACTAAAATTTTGTAAGAATTTTGTTTTATCCAGAAGTAAAGCTAAGCTCAGCCCACCACTCTTGTCTACAGTTGACCTTAACTGTGTCTACAGTATACAACCTCTCTGGCTGTACTAGAGGCTTGCATATGCAGCCCTATTCTGGTATACCAGTTCAGATTTTGAAACACAGCAGCCTTGTTAGCAGGTTGGTGCCTCAAGTCAGCTAACAAACCCTGCCTCTAAGCGCTATGCTGTGGGTGCACGTTTGGAGTGGTTGCCTAGCTCGGCTCAGAGGAGGTCAGAGGAATGGCTGAGCCAGACACAGAAGGGCAGTCGGAGCCTCATCACTGTACAACATGTCTCTGATTCATGATTCTTTGAACTTACCCCACTGTTTATACCATGGATACCTAGTCTTTTACTAACAGGTTTTTTTTTTCCTCTTAGAATAATACATATAATTTAGTTACCCCAAAGTAAAAGTGCAGTTTTTTTAATGAAGATGACTGAAATTTACTGTAAAATAACAACTATAAATACTTGTAAAATAATGCTGAAAACAGAAAGCAGCATAGATCAGAAAGGCTCTATTGCTCGGGTGAAAAAAACAATTATCACAGTTGCAGCTGAGATTTTGTTCTCCATCTGCTGTCCATACTTGCCACATTTAATTTCAAGCACTGAAACAGCGTGCATTTCACAAGAAGCTAAACAAATACTACCCTCAGTCACTCTGCATTTCAGAACAGCTACTTTTTCTCACCCCGGAGGTAAGAGGCATTGGGATGCTCACACACTTCCCTGGCGGTTAGGGGAAAAAAACCAGGAGACTCGATGCCAAAGCAGCGCCAGCGGCTCGGCCGCCCCTGCGCCGCGCAGGCTGAACATGCGCGCCTGCCCCCGGGCCCGGGTCCGGGTCCGGCGGCTCCCAGCTGCAGTCCCGCGGGCAGGCTTTAACTCCCGCAGCCCACAAGCCCTGCTGGGACTCAGCGAGAGGAAGGCCCAGGCCATAAAGCTCAGGGGCAGCGCTTTCGTACGGCAGGGCTAGCGAGCCACGGAGCCCGCGCTGCCCCGCGGCTGCCCCCCGGCTCCGCACCCTGCCCCGCGCCCCCGCCCCGGATGTCCCCTCAGGCCGGGCCAGGCCTCTCCCTCGGGCGGCCCAACCACCGCCGCTCCCTTTCCCTACTTCCCCCCCGGGCCTGCACTCACTCGTCGTCCTGCAGGGCGCTCTGCTCCGTGAGGGGCCGCAGCGGAACGCGGCTCTCGCCGCCGCCGCCAGCCCGGGCCTGCGGGGGCTCAAAGCAGAGGGACAACTTCGCCCCCAAATCTCCACCACCCCAGCCGCCTTTGTCGCGGGCAGCTTCGGGACCGCTGCCCGCGGAGGGCTGGAAGCCTGAGAAGTCTTGCCAGTCCCCCGGGTCTCGCTGCGAGGCCGCCGCCGCCATAGCTGCCACCCCAGCTGGAGACGCCGGGCTGCGCGCCCCCGCCCGCGGCTCCCGGCGGTGCGCGCTCCCGGCGCCTCCCGCAGCTCGGGGNCGGTGGCGGTCTCAGCGGCGTCGCCCGGCTCGGAGCCGGGCCTCCGTTCTGCGGCAGCGCCCAGGCGAGGTCGCCCGGGCGGTCCCCGGCCCCCCTCGGACCGGAGGACGGGGAGGCAGGGGGCCGGCGCGGCCTGAGGCTGTGGCTGAGCTCCGGCCCAGCACTGGCACCGCTTGCAGGGAGGAAAGAGAGCCGGACTTGACTGTGCCAGTGGGCATCGCCTCTGGCTACTTCACTGGGCTTGTTTCTGTGCGCAGAAGCGACAGCCACAGGCCTGAAGCAGCTGCTTTTGAGACAGCAAGCAGGGGCAGTTCATCGGGGAGGGGAAAGGGGAAGGAGGAGTATTTGCAGTAATTTCATTGCAACCTGGTGGTTGCACCTAGGGATGGGTGGCTTTTGGCTGTCATTTTTCCCTCCATTCAGCCACCTAACAGGTATAAAACTACGTTTTGGAGATAATTGGTTTTTGCTAGCACGGTCACTCCCATGCCCATCCTTTGCTAGCTTTATGTTGTGGCCTTATGTGCAATAGCTTATGATAGACTTTTTTTTTTTTTTATCTAGTACTTTTTTGAGCCACTGTAAACTTTTGATATCCCACAGTATGTAGCAAGAATTGTCTCTGCTGAACTTCTTGTTTTGAGCCTCCTTTAAGTTTCTTTTCATACTTCCTACTTCATGTTTGGAAGGAGACAGAGTGAGCAGAAAATTAATTCCTGTTTAGCATCTATGTACCATTGAGGTATTTAAAGACCTTCATCCTATCCTTAGTTACAGCTTTTTCAAGCTGACAAACCCTAGTATACATAGGCATTCCAAGTAATCCTTTCTGACATTGGGAGTAGGGCAAAGGAGGCCAGGACTACTTTTGAGTGTTCAAATGTGGATGCACCATTGTTTTATACATTAGCACAATGATGTCTTCTGTTCCATTCTGATGAAAAAGCAAAATGTTTGCAGGCAGAATTTGAAAATGCTCTTCTAGAAGACATAGTCTTCCACTGCCATAGTCTTGGGAAGGAGCAAAAATGCTGGAACAGGTAACTCGCAAAGGAGAGGAAATTACTGGAAATTCAGCATCTATAAATGTAAAGGGATGCACAAAAATAACAATCCATCCTAGTTGAAGTCAATTACGGGCCTTGCAGTAACTATTACTACTTGGGCATTTTGGATTATTGCAGCTAGCTCTGCAAGAACATTGACTCAGTGGTCAGTGGCAATCAAAACAGTAAATATGATGCTAGTTCCAGGGTGTACCGTGTTTGAACAACATGGCCATTTTCAGTCCCTTTGCCCTTGAGCTCAAAAGGATGTAATAGAATGCGAAGTACGAAGAATGGTAAGGTTGGCCAGAAGGTATGGCACAGCTCCCAAAGAATCATCCTGGGCTTTTCAGCACAAAAAAAAATGGAGAGAAGATACAGCTCTGTAAATTAATGGGTGGCGTATAGATACTGATCCACTGCTGCTTTGAATGCAGCAAGTAAGGCATACCAAAGGAAACCATCAAGGGGTAGGTTCAAAGAAAGAAAAGGAGGCCGATCTTCACACAGCAAGTAGTTACGCTGAAAAACTCCCTGCCTCAGGAAGTTACACACCAGAACTTTGCATGAAGTGCATTAATTTACAAATTAATAGAAGAAAACAATATTATAGGCTAATAAGTAAATGAATGATCTGTGGCTTGGGAAGTCCCTGAAGTGCAAATTCTGATTCCACACACTTCCCATAGGACCTCATCTCACAGCCCCGTGTGATTGATTATGGCTCTTTGACAGGTACAACAGATGGACTCAATGGCAGTGCAAAGGCCTAACTTTGTGTTTGAGAGATTGCTCTTTACCGGGTGCTGAAACTATTTGGAATTCCACAAAGCCCTCTAATGTGAAAATTCTTTACTGTAAACCCCAGAACTTTCTGTAACTGTTCTTTGCCCACAGTATTTTCTGAACTGTTCTGATCTATGGTCAGCAGGACAATAATACGAATTCCTAGTCCCAGGGGAAAAAACCTCACCATTATATCAAGATATAAACTAATGTCTCAAGGACCAATGCATGGAAGTAATAAATACGAAAATTTAAGAAAATATGCATCAATAGGTTTAAAATTTTTTATTGTGCTGCCAAGAGCCAAATTACAAGAAACCGCCTTACAGTTAAAAAAGTAAACAAGCAATCTGCTGAACCGCAGTGCACTCCGAGTGCCACATATGCATCTATTTTTCAGAAAATTATATCTGCGTTTCTCTTACAAGAGCACAACAGGAACCAAAGTAAAAGAGTGTAATGGATACAGCACATAGGATAAATCATATCTTTAAAATAATAATAATAAAATAATAAAAATAAAAAACATTTTACACCATGTCCTATATCCTGCTAATATTTTCAGAATATGGCCTTGATTGTAAAACAAAAGCAAGCATTTACAATTTCTGGATAAAGACTGCTTACTCTTATGCAAGGAATGGATGTTTTTTTTGTCTTGACAAAATCTTTGTAGTAACTGGACAGAAACATCTCTGTTTCAATATCAGATTGAGTACAAAACACTGGGGAGACTACATTTTTTCTTATTGGTGGTTGGAAGCTGAAGTTATATAAGCAGAAAAAATGTTGACCCTTAATGATACACCTATTTTTTTCTTTGATGCAAACAGCTAGAACACCTTTTTGATATTCTAAAACAAAAAAATTGTTAATCTTCAGATTAATAAATTAGGTCATTATAATAATAAATTAGGGTTTTTTTTCAGTTTTAAAGTTCAGCAACCTCTGACCAAGTATTTACAACAATACTTGAGAGTTCCTTTACAAAAAATACATTTTCTTTTCACATTAAGCATACTGGGTATCTGTGTCTCTTATGACAAGCATTTGTAAAAGAAAAAAGGCAATGCACAAATGGGTAATTAGTATAAAAGTGCCAAGACCTGTTTGGAAAGTTAACATTGTATTATACAGTCAGAGTTATAAATGAGGCAAGCTACAACAAACTTCCAGCTTAATGTGGACAATATTCCAGTAGTTGTTTCAAACAATTGTTTGAAGAAAAAAAAAAAAAAAAGAAAGAAAGAAAAAAAAGAAAATCCAGGAGCCGATGGTGTTATTCTATGGAGCTGATTAGTGCTGCATGTATATCGTCATCAGTGTCTCTAGCCAATGCATTCATTAAAAAGCCTTTTTAAGGCTAAGCAGGAAAAGAAAAATAAGAAACACCCTGAAATGTAGCAAGTAGCAAGAGCAACGCTTACTGCTATAATCGTGCACGTACTGTACACACGCAAACACAAGAGTGCACACACACACACACGCGCGCTAACACTTTCAAATCAAATCAAACTGTAGGTAGAATGAGATGCTCTTTTCTTGTCTTTCCTAAACTCACAAGCGATTAAGCATTGATATGGAATGCCTGTTTATCTGTTTCTGCTCTGGGTAAAATCTCTCTCAGATAAAAATACATTCAACAAGAAAAAAAATAGAAAAAATATATACTGTATACATAGTATTTTATATATACAGTATATATATGTATAGTGTATATACACATGCACGTATATATACATATGTATATGTACATGCATTTGTATATACATATATATACACAAACATACAAATACTTTTGTTGTTTTTAGCATAATTATATTTACATAAATATTCCTATAATGCTAAAGTTTAAAGAAGCATGATCTCCTTTTTTTTCTGAGCTTCAAAAAAGGTGCTTGAGTAATATACAATTAAAATTAAGCAGCTTCCTAGCATGGAAGTAGTTTCTAAATCTGCATACCAGTAAATAAGAACATCAACAAGAAAAAACCAACAACCTTAAAACAGTCTCTTTTTTACTCTCTTGTAAGCAAGAGCTTTGTCCAACAAAAATATTTTTCCTTCTCCTGTATGAACAACCAGAGATTGATATAAAATAACAAAACAAAACCACAACAGACAAAACAAACAAACAAAAGCCCCTGGAACTGCATGGTGTTCTTGACTTTTCCTTCCTTCCTTCAATACTGCTGTCAAAAGATCCAGTGCTCATATCAGGAATTACTTAGGCCTCAGTCATTTGCTAACTCTGCCAAAATCTGGCTAATCTAGCCAATCAGCTTTGAAGAAAACAAAAATAAAAACAAAAAGCAGCACAAGGTATAATTTTATACATCCTTAATAAACCCACCCTTTATTTTCTGCTATAACCTTTTCCTTGCTATTTCATTAACTACTGCAGCTTCTCATCATATAGAAAAATATTTGCAGCTACACCACACCTGTGATGTGACAAATTCTGTTCTAGGAGTATATTACTGTAGCAACAGCTGGAAAAAAAAAATCAGACCTTTTCATAGTTTTTTTCACCTGGGGTTAGGCTTTGCTGCAACAGATACAATTTCAGAGCAACAAGAAAAAACACTATCCTGCTGCTCGGCAGTATTCTTTATTCATTTTCTTCTCCAGCCAAGCATGACCAGCTTCTCTGAAGCTTCCTTTTACCTCATTGCCTACCCTTAGCCCCTGATTCCCCCTCCCAAAAATCCTCTATAGCTATGTTACAAGCAAATACATCTTAACAAGTTTTAAAACTTTGGTTCTAAGAAAACACTTGGTCAGTTATCTCAAGGAAAAGTGGGAATGCTTTTTCTGGCACATTGCAGGAGTCAGAGCTCATCCCAGTAAGGTCTTAGAGCTGTACATGTAGTCACAAATCCAATACAATCCACTAAGCAAGTGCACAATTCTAGTTTTATTTTAATAGCAGACTTAGTCTCTCTCTCTTTCTTAAATCCTTGGTAAGGGTGCAATTCTTCAAACTGTTTGATAGAAATTATCTGCCTGTAGGTTGTTCTGTTTCTGCATGCTGTAAAATCCACTGTATCTTGAATCTGGGTCTGCAATTCTTAGCATCCTCTGAGAACTGTCCACCTGGACCATGGTACCTTTCTTGCAGTCCACATATACTAGTTGATTGTTTAGGCAAGAAGGCTGTTAAAAACAGAAAGGGAATATTGAATCAGTTAAAAAAATGTTTGTATTCCACCCATTATTAAAAAAATGTTTATGGTTCAAGTCCATAAGCACAAAACAAAATCAAATCAGCAATGAAAGAATCTGGACTTTTGCTAAACTTGGTAAAGGCTATGCCAGGCACAATAGCAGACCAACACCCCCTTCGTAATCACCATTTTTCATCTTCCGAGTGGAGCTCTGATATTGCCATATCCAGTCCTACTATTCCTCTGTTTGAGAATCCTTCAACTGAAAGATCCTGCAGCTGAGAGGAAGGTGAAACAATGCTGGGTGCACACTACCTTAAATGTTTACGGGCTAAGCATGAAGGAAGGAGGACAGGCAGATGGATACATACAAAGTTAGTGACAATGCTCACACTATAAGCATGCTACAACTCTTAAAAATTCCCGTTTCCACTGGTGTAGCTTCTTTTTCCAAGACTTAAATCAGAAGAGTTTTTATTACTCAAAATTTACATTCAGTAACCCTTATCACAAAAAGGTTTTTTTTACCCAGATATTTATTACAAAATGTAATTGTAAAATGTTTTACATTTGGCTCTTAAAAAGTCTGTGGACTGGATTCACAAAGAAGTCCTGAGGTTTACTGATGTTAACAGAATCAGGACTAAACATTAGCAGTCCATGTGTAATTTTAAACATCTTTTCTATAATATTTCTTTTGGTATTGATATGATTTAAGCACAGTTGTTGATTTGTTCTCTACTGAATAGCTGGACTATTTTGAATAGAAAAAACATAAGCCAAAACACGCTTGCCAATATTTATTACTAGGAACCATCAGTCATTCAGCAAGGAACAGGAGGAACTAATGAGTGACACCTAGTTGAAGAAACCTTAAAACTACATTTATGACAAAGACCCTCACAAGAAATCTGAGTTTCAGTATATCCAAGGTCTTGCACTGAATCTGTATGTGGCTTAAAGCGACATTCTTAGCATATGGACGATGCCTTTTGGTGACACCGAAAAAATGTTCCAGCGATAAAGTGTTTGAGGCAAATGATGTTTCATTAAGTAAAAAAAAGTATGTAGAATTATTGGTTATAGTTCCACAGTTAGAAAGTTGTGACTTTCACTTCAGCTTCAACTATTTTGTCACATAGCAGCCTTTCTGAGAGTTTAGGAGTGAATACATTAGAGTTAAAAATGAATTTTCAAATGCATTCCTTAAGACATTCAGAAATTGGTATTGCTTACTTGGCTTGAAAGACTGGAAGTGGAATAATACCGATTCTTCATGCTTCCTATTTAATTACAGTTGTATTCAACTTTATGTTCTGACTATATTTTTAAACTTTTTTGGAAAAGACTTTTTTTTTTTTTAAAGCTCTGCAGCAGTGACAGAAATAATATGGACACTTAATTTTTAAAGTTACTGTATTAGTCTTCCAGGTGGAACTGAAGAAAAGATGCTCTCAAATTGTGTTCCAAGTATGGACAAAGTCTGATTCAATAAATTGGGGAACTGATATAAATGGCATTTGAATGTGGAGTAATGGCTTAGTCTGCTGATGGAACTATTACTCAAAACAAAACGATGCTCTTTTCACTGTTCATTTCCAAGCTACCAGCTTCTTCCTTTTTTTGGTAGTCTCAGAATACTTAATAGGTGGATATTTCCTGAGATCTCTCTAGAAATATTAATCCCAGAACCATACAATGCTGTTATTAGAAAATGTGATAAACACTACTAGTACATACAGTACTTGATGTTGGACAATACTTTTAAAGTGGATGAAAGTTAAGAATACAAAAATATTCTCTTATGAATTTGACTGCAAGTAAGAAAATTGCATGTATTTACCTACACATATACAGAGTTGGGGTTTTTGATTTTTTTTTTTCTGAGCTTGATTTCTATCTAGTGACAAATCATTACTCTATGGAGCAGGAAATGTTTTCGTTTGATAGCAAAAAAAAATTATTCAGGAGACTAAATAAATGCCAATAGACTGACTGGTATAAAATGGTCTAAGACATAAAGAGAAAATAATTTAAGAGAGATCAGATGACGTGAACTGCATCCTACACAATATTCTAGTTAACCTTGTTTTCCAAAAAAGTGAAAGCCTGGAAGCAGACATAAACATGGCACCTTTGTTGGAGCTTTGTAGCAGGACACTGGAATCCACTGCTTTTTCTGATTGACGAGCAGAAGGACTATGATCAGTAACAGCGCTATCGTGATTGGAATTGTCACCAAGGCAACAGAGCTAACTGACGCATCTTCGCTTGGGTGTGGTCCACCGCCACTTCTGTACTCTCCCTGGAGATGACTCATGTCTGCAAGGCAAATGTGAGCATTTTTTAGTAATTATAAATGGGCCTTAACCATAAAGAAGAATGTAATTATGAAAGTCCCAGTCGTGGATCTTGTCACTCACATGAATTTGGACTTTCTCTCCTGAAATGTCACCTTATTCGTATAAATTAGAACAACTGAAAGGCAGTATCTTATATAGTGACTATATTAGCCAGGAAAAGGCCATCAAAAAGAGAGGAAATAGGATAGAATCTAAAGCACAATAACAAGCAAGGCTGACAATAACCTCTTAGCTCAGTTGCGTTCGCATCATCTTATCTGATCACAACGAAATTCCCACTTGTAAAAAAGTCAGCCTGTGTTTCTATGCTGAGGAAAACCTGGAAGTCTTAGGATGAAAGCCTCCCCTTTTATTAAAAAAAAAAAAAAAAAAAGAACTGGTAAGACTTCTGATGTGTATGCTCTCCCATTTGTTGAGAACATACTACAACACTTGCACCACTCAGCCTGTGAAAACAGACTGCTGGCAGTCTACTAGACTGTAGCAAGTTTTGCATGTAATTGCAAAGAATGGTAATTTTCAATGACATACACCACATTCCCACACAGTCTGCAGTGTGTGTTTATAATCCCCAGCCAGGATAGTTGCAAGCCAGCTACTAATGCCTGTGAGAAATGAAAATGCTATAATTATAAAAGTGTAAGCTTACAATTTTGTAAAGCAGTTACATTTCATGTATCCTTTCTCCTAGCCACCAAACAATAGTATGCTATGAGATCATCCTTGGATTTAAAAAAAGTAGATACAAGTTTAGGTAGTCCTTCAATTAGAAAAGGTTAACAAAGACTGTGTCACAGAGGGTTTCCCCTACCCCGGAATAATGATTTCAGCACAGTTTTAAACAAAAGATGGATTCACATCCTTAGACAACTTTATTAGCCCTGTGTCATTATACCTGTGAAGAGGTTTTTTTTGTCTGGCATTTGTTTATGATATATGTTAAGTTGTGGTACATGTTTTCCCGTTTTTGTTTATCAATATATCAAATGGATCAAATGAAGGTCTATCGACTCCAGTGGCCTGACAACAGTCTGCTTTCTAGTTTTTGTATCAGAAAAGACACTGCAGAATCACTCCTCATTCATCATTTTATTGCATTCTTAATTTTATAGAACTCCATCATACCAACACAGATGTTTCTTCCAAGCTGAAGATGGAATGATAATGAGACCAAATTGCATAAATATAATTTAATAGACTGACTCATCTTTACTCAAAGCCAAATGCATTTAAGAGTTCTGCACTGAAGAATATAAGCAGATAAGCACTTTTCAAAGCATTACACAGATGCTACCTGAATAGAACAAGTGGATGCATTAAAACATGGGGAATAAACACAAACCTAAGTTAGCACAGTTTATATCAGATCTTACCTCTGTGAATGTGAATGATGTCATTTTCACTCGGTGTTGGCCAGTTTGGTACTTCTAGTTCAACGTCTCCTCGATGATTTGTCTTCTCAATGGGGATGTTAGTAGGTTCAGGTACATACATCTCTGTGAAATGAGATAAATGTGTTTCACAAATTACAGGCTGCTTAGCTTCCTGGTGCTGCTCTTAATTCAGAAAATATACTTGGCCATCTGCAGTGCTTTGTCCTATGAATCCTTTAATTTGTTTCAGAATTTTCATCATTACTAGCCTGGGATTTTGTTTTAAAACCTGTTTCATACTGTATACTGGATACATGCTTGCTGCCATTATCATTACCCTAATGTGAATGGGATGATACAGTCACGTGGACAAATTTGCTTCTGAAGATACCATTTCAGAATACACACTTTACTACAGCCTTGCTCCTCTGTGATACTAAACAACAAAAATACTACAGGAAGGCTACATCTTCCTAGCCGATATGTAAACTGTCACTGCTGTTTTCTTTGCCTTCCTTTTTTTGTAACCCTTAGAGCAGGAGAACTGCAAGAGGGGGTACTGCTCAATCTCCCCAGCTGTCCTGTCGGAAGTAGTTACCAGCTGACTAAGATGGGCAAACTCCTGCAGAAGTCTGTGAGGACTAGCATTAAAAACCAGTTGGAATTCTTATGTCCCTTGTGTCCATAGCTAAGAAAATTTCATATTACTTTTAAGCCAAGTTAAAATGCTAAATAAAGCAATGCAATAGTTGAAAAGTAACAAAGAGACTCGGAAAAGACAGAAATGTTAATCACTGACAGAATCTGCAGAGATGTAAGAATGTTCATTGTCCTACTTCACTCGTGTTTCCATAACCTTGTGAAAGGACAGAGCAGGGACAAGCAACTAATTTTTGAGTTCACAGTTCTCAGAATAAGTAAAATTCAAACTATATATTTGCACAATACGCCTATCTGTTAAGAATATTCATTTTCCTGAAGTCTAAATGTCTGTTGTCTTCTTGATTCTGTTCAAACACGGACTGATGTTCGAAAACCAATTAAAAAAACCCCTTATTATCAGTGCTGGAAAACCAGCATTACAATAACCTGGGTTGTCACATCACATTACCTGGACACATGGGACAGCAGCTCCCCTCCACGTTGATGGGTTCTGCACAAGGGAGGGGTGGGCAGCTGACAGTGGAGCAGAGAGTCTGACCCTGCAGGCAGTAGCAGTGCGTGCAGCTGTCAATGTCCCAGCGTTCCTCATCTGCGTACGTTTTTCCATTGAAGTGGCAGACCACTTTCTTTGGAACTGTATCTTCTGTTGAAGGAAAGCAAGAGTGGTGTGATCATGCAGTAACAGCCAATTACACACAAATCTGATTTCTTCCCCAAACATGAAAGTGAAACAAAAGCTACAAAGAAATCCCAGCTGTAATTAAAAGACCTTTTCCACATCTTCCGGAAAATCTTTGTTAAAAAAAGTGTCATTTCTGCTTCTTTATGAAGTACATTATTAGCCTGGGCTGCTTCTCCTCATTTTCCTCATGCAAGAGGCTAGAGGATGGATGATTGGGACATGAAATGATGGTATCAAAAGTGCTGTGAAAATGAAGAAAAATTGATTTTTTTTTTTATGTTTGACTGTTTGAGACTGCCAACTCCTACTCCTCCTCATTTCCTAGTAAATCCTATTTACCTAAGAAAAAAAACAGACTACCTACATTTCTAATTACCAAGGTTCAAGAAAGACGAACTCAGTCTGGAATACTTGAAGAAAAGATTAGGCTGGATGCTGAGAAGGGTGAAGCAACTTTCAGGTGACATAGCTAGAAGCGCTTAGACTATTTATTATGATAAAACAGATTCAAAGAGGATCTGATCATTCCCTGTAACTGCATCAATGGAAAACCCCAGGAAAAGGGCAATAACCGAACTCGGTACTTTTCATGGTTAGTATTACATAAATTGGAAATTGGTGTGATCTCAACCCTCAGAAAAAAGTGAGGTTCCGGAACACCTTTCCCAAAGATTGAGAGCTGTAAAACTAACAACTTTTCAGATAGATCTTGACACAGTACGTAATAGGGACCTGGACTTGATGAAGCAAGTAGGTCTTGGGAAAACACTTAAAAGAAGCATTACACTTCCTGCCTAAGCGTTCAACACACCATTTTTTTTATGCTGCACCCTATGCAAGCCTTTTAGGTGGTCTGCAGTGTATCTTCTATTTTGCTGAGAAGACAGCCATGAATTGCTTAGCCTATGATGTTTTTTGCTGCTATAGCACTTTATAGATAATCAAAATAAAACTACACAGCAGAACCTCCAAAAGCCAAACAGCACCTCATTTTCATCTTAGTTTCTCGCCACATTTTTTTTCTTAGAGGCAGAAATTATTATGATGAAACCTGCTGATGACATGAATTTGCAGATTAAGCATATGCATGAGATAACAGAACGAAATGCAAAGTAACTTCTTAAGCTGCCAGAGAAATACTGGTTTAACCCTCACACAGATTACACATGTAAATATGTCAGTTAGAATTACCTCCCAAATATAAATAAAAAGCCTTATTAAATAATTTGGCCATCAGTACAGCTTTTAATTAGTGACAACTTAATAGACTGACATCATCCGGAATAACAAGGTTAGCAGTCAGCAGACCAGTGCAACAGATCTGGACAGAGTAAATTCAAATGCAAAGGAGACGAGCAAGAAGTACTACTGTGAAAATAGTAATTATCTGAAAAGTGTAAAAGTTCAGAGGGCCTTGGTATGGGTATCCCATGGCTTCCATGGCTGTAAGTATGCGTCCCGACCTCTCCAAGTAGAAGATTTTGTAAGTGAATATGGGGTGGACATGGGAAAGGAAGAGTGGCAGGAAAAGGTGTCTGCAAGCTGCGAAAAGCACATTAGGTTCTTCCATAGACGACTTGCTTGTTGGCATATAGAGCTAGTGGAGCCTTGTGTTGGTCAGAAAGTAGATATGGCTGGGGAGAGGGTGAGGCACACAGCCTGAGCAGTCCTCTACTGCTCATCACCTGTGCAGAGCTAAAGCTGAGCACTCTGGGCTGATTTGCTCCCAGAAGTGCTACCTTGCCCCACTCAGGACAGCTTCTTCAACTCAGCAGCTGGTTTGGCTGGAAAAGTCCTTTAACTTGCTCAGGCTTTTGCAAGTTTGTAAAGAACGCATCACAATTTTAATACAGTAAATGTTTTTTAGAAGAATGAACAAGGGTAAAATCACAGTAACAGTGTTGCACCTTTGAACCTCGAGAGGAAAACTGAGTGGGGTTACAGCCGGGCAACAGCTGGGCTACATCCGAGCTACAGCGGATCCAGTAGTAAGACAGTAAATAAATTCTAAGAAAGTATTATCCTCTGTGTGTCTCCCATTTTGGTGTCCATCTCTATGCGAGTATAAGCACAGGATAAAGATGAAGGCCACAACACCAACAAGTGCTCAAGCACAGTGGAAACAGAAGAGACTTGCAGTATGAAACCCACATACAAAAATGCAGTTCAGAATACCGTGTCTACCTCTACCTGTCTTCTCTCAAATTTCCTCTAGCTGCACCAGTAAATCAATCTCATCTGGTAAACAAACAGTCTTTGCTCTGTTTTCCACAGAAGACTAATCTTGTCTCTAATCAAATAAATATCCCTTTATCCGCTCTAAAGTTGAAGGTTATCTTTCCAAATTAATCTTTCTTTGCATGAGAAAGAAGAATGTTGAACACACAGGATGAATTTGAAGATTCAGACAAACTACAAAGCATCGAAGGCCTGTAAAATTTTGAATTTGAATCTATACTAATTTGTTAGGCACTAACCAGATCTGGATCCAGAAAGCAGCAGAATAAAATACAGTGCTAAAACCCTGCACAAATTTTGAAATTCCAATAAATGAAGAAGACCTGTTTCCACAAGAGTTGCCTACTAAACATTTTACCAACTATTACGTGCAAATAGTAAGGGAGAATCTGTACAGTTCTTCACAGTTCTCAAGAAATGAAGACTAAAACAGTAAGAACCAGGAAAACAAAAATTAAATGCATGACCTTACTCCTCTTACAGGCAAGAGTATATAGTTCATAGAAACCATTAAAAAAGTAAGTTTCCACGAATTTCAGTTACGTAGACCACAAAACATACTGACCACCTAGTACAGCTTAGATGAATAAAATGTATCATCATTTAAAGTCTTCATATCTGAGCACTAATTAAAATCTGGCTTCTGTATTTCGTATTGCTGAGCAGTTCCCACTAAAAAAGATCATTAGGTTTTACAGCTCACACATGTAAGTATTTGCAATATTGTGCAACTATATGGGATTCAAAGTGAATTAATTGATATCTACATGTTCTGTGTATATATTTGCAAACCTGATGTGCAAGGTGTAGGCACAAAGTTCTAGAGGTTTTATTTTTGTAGTTCATGGCACTGTGGTGCATCCTTTCCTTGACCTAAAGAATTCACCAGTACAATACTAAGGCTCATGTTCTAACTCAACTGGTTTGATTGCCCAACTTTGCATACACTTTGGTTTTTTTTTTTTTTATAATGTTAAAATGTATTCTGGGTTAAAATGATCTTTATGGTTGCAAAGTCAATCACTGAAAGAAAAGCCTGCAGAAAGACAGTTGTCAAAGAAGCTTTAAATCCTCCCCATTTGGTATGTAAACCATGATGAGAAAGTAGTAATAGGACAACATAGTATTTTCCCCTCAAAATGTCCTCATCAGGAATCTAAGTAGGGTTCCAAGGGCAACTGAAATTTTGATACTTTCTAACTTTTCCAGGCATTTCTTTGATGGAATTCCTTGCATATCCTATAAAACTGTATCACCTATTATTAAACATATTTTTTTCTGCAATGAATGAAAGATTTCAAGAGCTATATCAATGGTACATATCTGAAAGGACTTCACTCTGACATCTTTGTGATGAACTGTACTGTTTATAGATGGGCAAGTTGATTCACATGTTCAATTAACGATTATTTTATTATATTCCTTTTTACTGAATTCTTTTCTACTGTATCTCCCCCTACCACTTTTGGAAATGAAGGTTGCAGTAAGCTCTGAAAGCATTCCAACAACACTATAAAGAATTAATTTCAGTAAGTTCATTATACAATACTTCTCTATCAGCAGCTTCCATTCTACAGCCTTTGTACTTACTGCGAACTCACAAAAAGTCATCTGTAAATAAATACTCCTATTCAAAACACAATGAAAAATGATCAGGAATCTCAAATTCTGCAACTTTAAAAATTTTCACTATCTACAGCATCCACCATTTACTTCAACTCCAAATTCAAAACCAGTGCATGGCCCTTAATTCTTTATGCATTTTTAGAATATTAAAAAAAATATTTTCCCTAATTTTTTCTCAGATATATTATTTTGCCTCTTCTATAACTATCTCTAATGAACTTCCTGGTTTTGCGCGTATTTTAATTTAGATGCCTTATTTACACTTCTCCATTCTGTGAAATTTCATAATGTTTCAGCTTAACTTCTGCAGCCATAATTAATATTTTCCTCATATTATCACATATCTTGACATAACATATGTGTTACCTGGCAGATCTTCCTTTAAATAAAACAATTTTTTGTGTAATGTTTTCATCTAGTAAGGTATATTACCAAGTTTTCAGGAGGATGTCCTCTCAAGTTTGTAGGCAAATTACATTTATATCTTCCTGCATTTCTACCTCAAAACCACAAATCATGATCCTCAAAGCTCCCCATGCAGATTTCACTCTCCAGTTCAACTGAAGGCACAAACTGCATCTCCCCAAAACAGGGAAAACATATTTCAATTTGGAAATAAAACTTCTTATTCCCAAGAAGGGAACAACAAGTTATCAACTATTTTTATTTGCTCACCGATACAGTAAGGACAACATTGTCCCTTCCTCAAAACAGGTCTCTCACAGGATACGGGTGGGCAAGATTCAGAGTAGCATCTAATCACACCATCCATGCAAATGCAGCTAGTGCAGACATTGGGCTTCCAGGACTCAGCTGTCAGGAAAATATCTCCTTCATCATTTTTGCAATAACTGGGCATGCTCTCATTGCTTGATGAAGAGGGCTGAAGAGGCTCATCTGTAAATATAAACACATTAAGTTATTTAACTTACAGTAGCTAACTTCTCTCACATTTCCTCAACAGAGGGTTCACTCTCAAAGACACATTGGCTCACTACTTCAGAAGAACTAGAAGGACAGAGCTTTATGCCTCTTCAGTCCTAAAATGTGATGAGGATCTCACGATGTGCTCTAGAATAAAGTTTACATAGACCTTTATTGAGTTTACTCAAAAAAAAAAAACGAAAAAAATGAAAAGAGAAAAAAGCACAGCAAAGGGAAAAACGATCACCATCAGAAACAGCCCCTCAGAAAGCCCCTCCGAATGCTCTGAACTGAATGGCATACAGGAATTCACCTTCAATTAGAGAGATTAAATTTTAAATCTAAACCTTGAATCCCAGCTTCTGCCATGTCAGTTCAAATCCGTGAATGATACAAAGTGAAAAGCTATTATGCTGCTGTTGCCTTTGCTAGTGGACTTATACGAGCTAATCATAAGCTATTGAGAAACAAATGGAACTTGATGGGGTTTCAGCTTGATGCCAATGGGTCTGCTTTAATTCTCATGCCCGCACATGGGGGAGACATATTTCTGCAATGAAGCTGTATCTTAACAGACATTATGGACCAAGAAATATGACTGTATATGCAGAGAACATATAAGAAAAGGAGAAGAAAAAAAAGGATTC
This sequence comes from Balaeniceps rex, assembly GCA_013401315.1. Classification (NCBI taxonomy): domain Eukaryota; kingdom Metazoa; phylum Chordata; class Aves; order Pelecaniformes; family Balaenicipitidae; genus Balaeniceps; species Balaeniceps rex. Next base: position 10,657 of record VYZW01018996.1, on the reverse strand, counting down.
ATTAGGGCACTCAGATCAGGTTCTCAATCTGACTGCGTAAGTTATGAGACTAAGCTCCTTATATAGCCAGTGAGGAAAGATCAGCTCCTCCAAACAGTATTTTGAAGTTGAGCAAATGTTCACTGCAATTAATAATGAGAAAAATGGAAGTCAGGAGAACTGGCTAACCTTTTTACTGAAAATATTTTGTCAGAAAAAAACCACCCAAAAAACCAACAAACACTCTGTACAATAAATGGCAAAACGTAACTCTTTTTTTTCCCTAATCTAAATCTAAATTTTTAGATTTTGTTTTTAATAAAGACAAGTATTTTCTCAGTGAGTTTACATACAATTCACAGGTTTGGATTAAATTTCCACTGCAATAAGCTCCCCCATTTGCTGTGTAAAATAAGAATTCATGTTTGTTTATAAATTGCATCTCTTTCCTTGGGGGAAGCAAATCCTGTTACCTTCCTGACACTGTGAGGCAGTCTAGGAGGAATCTGGCACATCTGCTGGGCTGGAATTCTTTGATACGACTCAGTTGCCTTCAAGTCACTCTCAAATCATACCAGGTAAAGGTAAAAGCAAACAGAGTATTTTTGAGACCAAATCCCAAATAGACAAGATAGTAATAAAAAGGTTCATAGAAACCAAGGCATGTAGAAAGGAAAAGCAACAAGCCTGTATCTGCCTAGCACTCCGACTGCTTTCGAAGTTTCTCTAATCCTGCATGTTTCCATAAATGAGACAGTGCGTATTTCATAAACCTTCTAACTAAGGATTCTGGTTCTCATGCAACCCCTACATTATTGGATTGCCTTCAAAGATGTTCAAACTTCAGGACCACAACTCCCCTTTACATACATCTCTTGCACACAGTCAAGTTTTGCAGTTGGAATAGAGGACTGCAGGCTCTCACTCCAAACTGCTAAAGAACAAACACTGAATTTGAATGCTTGAAACGTTCAATATTCACATCATACATTCTCAGATCAGGAAAGGACTGTGATGAAAGCTGGTTGTCGATATATACCTGGGCACTGTGGACAGCAGGAGTCCTGTGTGCGGGTGGGGTTTTGACAAAGAAGAGGTGGACAGACTTCAGTCTCGCACAGGACACGCCCGCTGTGGCATGTACATTGTGTGCAGGAGTCAATATTCCATGTCTCTCCTTCTACAAAGTATTCCCCACCAGGAGCATGACAGATCGATGGACTGGTGAGCTCTGGCTTCTGCACGATGATTTCATCTGGGAAAAACAGAATTGGAAGACAGGCAAAATCAGCCGTGACTCTAATGAAATGTAGCCAAGATTAATAATTTCTGCTATTATTGAAAATATTAGGAATAACAAAACCAGATATAAATATATTCTTAACGAAGCTCTTTCGACTTTATGTCACTTTTGACTTTATGTCACCTGCGTCTCATGGAAAGTGGGAAATATATAAACAAGAAACAATTTGAGAATCGGTCTGAATAAATGCTAGTTATATAAATCAGAGATAACCTCAAGCATTCTGGGCATTTCAGAAAAAATTAAACCAACCTGTGATGTAGGAATTTCAAGAGACAACTGTCATTTTCTGAAAAATTATACTGATCGGACAGTTTCTTAACTGCTAAATATTAGCAATTCCTGAAAAGATGGATAAGTATGCTTCTCATCTGGGATTTAGAAAGTCCAGATTCAACTGTCTTCCTTTAAGTTTCCTGAGTGATATGTGGCTTGACCATTTGGTGCCAGAATAAAAAAAAAAAAAAAAAGAAAAAGAAAAAGAAAAACACAGAATCCCCCACCCAAACCCCTAAAGATATATAAGCACTTAACATTGGTGGAAGTGCTTCATGACTTTGTTCCATTAATAAATAAATAAATAAATAATCTGCAGTCTTTGAAGTAAAGACTGGACCCAAGGATATGCCAGTGTGTGTAGACTCTTATTTCCAGTGACTGTATCTCACCAAATGAACCTTAACTCCTTTTCAAACAATTAATTACATTACCTCTACAGCCCTGGCTAAAAGAGTCACCCAGCCTCTAACCCAGGCAGTTTAGAGAATAGGTTTGACCTCCTTCAAGTTAAGAAAGGAACTGAAACTGTTTCCCTTGTTCAGTATGAGTGTCCTCCAGCCACTGGGGTATTAAGAAAATGGGGGAACTCTCTTTACCTCTTGGTGTTTTAAAAGAAAAAAGAAACCTGTCCTGCACTTTGAAAGTGTTTAAGCACTTACCATCAAGAAAAGGTAAGTGGACTGCATCCTCATAGTCTGCTTAAAATGCTTTGAAGCCCAGCCCCACATAAGGAGCAACAAGTGCAATAATAGTTGTCTGCTTACCATGCTGGTTGCTTTGGACCTGGAGTGAGTCCACCAGCTTTTTCCATGCACTGTGTATAGGAATCGAGATGCCTCACACAGCATAGTTTATTCAAATACAGAAGCCATGAGTTGGAAAGCTACACACTGCAACATCAAGCTTCAGGCTTATAACTGATGTTGTCCTTCAGCCTGAATTCAACCCATCTAACACTAGACAACTAAGTTAGGTGCCTACATTAAGAAGTGGGCTGCCTCAAGTTTTCTGTGCTAGGAATGGAGGGGAAGAGAAAGTGACTTCCAGGTAATGACTCTACATCTCTAAACCACTTTCTGAAGTCCCTCTCTCCTACTTAATTATAAAGATGCCTAAGGTGAACATCATCCTAATCCAAATATCTTGGTTAAGGACAGAAAAATTAAATGGATAGCAGCTCCTCTAGTCATTTAGGCAGGCCAAGGCTCACAAAGTGCATGTGCTTCTCTCCACCTTCATAGCACTGCTGTACTTGTCTGGAAAATGGCATTTGTACTCTTTGCTCTATTGCCACGTAGAAGACACACCGCTCAATTATTTGCTTTCATTTCCGGAGAATGATCAGTAGAACTCAAGGAACCTGACTCTGGCCGATCTTACTCTATTCACAAAGTCCTCGCACATTTCTTCTTTCAGGGAATTATTTTATCTTTCACTGATTCGCTTATGCTATGGTTTTGCTATTGCTTACATCTATGAACCACATATGTGATTCAGTAGCATTTACCTAAGTGAGATAGCTGGTCTGCTGCCTTGTCACTGTTTTTTATTTCAGCTGGAACAATATATTACATTTTATGCAATGGCATCCCAACTCACCATGGCAAAGGCAATACTAATTATTTTCTGGAAATTTTCTGAGTCATCTCCTTTGCATTTAGTTCTCTGCAAAGTCACAGGCCTGTTTTACTACAGTTCATATACTGTTCATAATCAGAAAAGCATAACCAGATAGTACTGCTGTACATATGGTATTGCTTACTGCTCCCTTAGCAGCATTGATATTGATATATCACTGCAACCGCATTGCTACAAATGTACAACTACTGTATTCCTGAAGGAGCAACTAGCCAAACAAATACACACTTTCTGGATAGCATGGTTCTGCAAAACACTAGCAGTTCATGGCCTTCTAAATCTTACAAGAAACCCAGAGCTTTTCACAAGCATTGTGACAATCCACTTAAACATCTTAATATACAGAAACATGGTTATAATGGATGTTGTAGCAGTCAAGGTATATCTTGCTCTGCTGAAAACTAACTAAATATGGAATTGAACGTAACCACTTTTTTTTCAGTCTGAAAAATGACCTCTGAGAGCTGCCACTTCCCTGTTGATAAGTTAACAGTGCAATTCAGAACTCAGTACATCAGGATTGCTAATTATTGCAATATCCTTATGCCAGACCCATTCGATTGCTGTGCTCACAGTCTCACAATTCCAAACTGCATTCCTATCTACTGCAAGCCATGGTATTTATTTAACAATATCAGTGGGGAATCAATACATTGCAAAATAAAATCAGAAGTACATTTCTAACAAATATAAAACCTCAGTGGGGGAAACAAAACCACACTGGGACTAATTTGGCCATATTAATTCATACACTTATATATGCAGTTACTTTAAAAAAATGCTGTGTCTGCCCCAGCATTATAAGAGTTTACACCAAGTATGACTTTGCTAACACAGAAACCAGGTGACTAGTGCCTTGAAAGCAGGAAAAAAGTCAGACAGAGAAACCTATGCAGACACTGCATCTCAAAGGAACGGACGCTACTGGGTAAGCAACTGCTCTTTTATACAAGAGACCAACATTGCTGGTGCTCAGAACACTGATCTCATCCACAAGAAACGTACAGCTTCAGAAGACAGGTAATGCTATGAAAATAGGATATGCTAATCTCATACTGATCTTTCTTCCACGAACTGAACGTTAGACTTATGAATGGATTTACCTGAACTCATTCTCCCTACACAAAGCAACTAGCCACTGGTGCTGCTGAAAGACCAAAATTAACATTACTTTTATTTGAATGCTCTGAGGTGTTCTGTATGCGTTAGGTAAATCAATATGCACAAGCATGCTGATAGTAGAGTGAAATCAGGAATGAGTCTTGGGGACCTATCAACAGAATTGCTGGAACTGGAACAACCATCCTGCATTTTAAATTTTGAATCTTGAATGTTTATCTAATGCAAGACTGACATGCTAACCTGTCCCCATCCTATGAAGTATACCATCCCCTACAATCATAGAATGGTTTGCGTTGGAAGGGACCTTAAAGATCATCTAGTTCCAACCCACCTGCCATGGGCAGGGACACCTTCCACTAGACCAGGTTGCTCAAAGCCCCATCCAACCTGGCCTTGAACACTGCCAGGGATGGGGCATCCACAACTTCTCTGGGCAACCTGTTCCAGTGCCTCACCACCCTCCTAGTGAAGAATTTCTTCCTTGTATCTAATCTCAGTCTACCCTCTTTCGGTTCAAAGCCATTACCCCTTGTCCTATCACTATATGCCCTTGTAAAAAGTCCCTCTCCAGGTTTCCTGCAGGCCCCCTTCAGGTACTGGAAGGCTGCTATAAGGTCTCCCCAAAGCCTCCTCTTCTCCAGGCTGAACAACCCCAACTCTCTCAGCCTGTCTTCATAGGAAAGGTGTTCCAGCCCTCTGATCCATCTTCATAGCCCTCCTCTGGACTCGCTCCAACAGGTCCATGTCCTTCTTATGTTGGGGGCCCCAGAGCTGGACGCAGTACTCCAGGTGGGGTCTCACGAGAGCAGAGCAGAGGAGGAGAATCACCTCCCTTGGCTTGCTGGTCATGCTTCTTTTGATGCAGCCCAGGGTACGGTTGGCTTTCTGGGCTGCAAGCGCACATTGCTGGGTCATGTTGAGCTTCTTATCAACCAACACCCCCAAGTCCTTCTCCTCAGGGCTGCTCTCAATCCATTCTCCGCCCAGCCTGTATTTGTGCTTGGGATTACCCCGACCCATGCGCAGGACCTTGCACTTGGCCTTGTTGAACTTCATGAGGTTCGCACGGGCCCACCTCTCAAGCCTGTCAAGGTCCCTCTGGATGGCATCCCTTCCCTCCAGCGTGTCGACCGCACCACACAGCTTGGTGTTCCTGACCCTCGAGGAATGCCACTCGTCACGGGTCTCCTCCTGGACATTGAGCTGTTGACCGCAACTCTTTGAGTGCGACCATCCAGCCAATTCCTTATCCACCGAGCGTCCCACCCGTCAAAGCCATGTCTCTCCAATTTAGAGACAAGGATGTTGTGCGGGACACTGTCAAATGCTTTGCACAAGTCCAGGTAGGTGATGTCAGTTGCTCTTCCCTTACACACCAATGCTGTAACCCTGTTGTAGAAGGCCACCAAATTTGTTAGGCACAATTTGCCCTTAGCGAAGCCATGTTGGCTGTCACCAATCACCTCCTTATTGTCCATGTGCTTTAGCATAGCTTCCAGGAGGATCTGCTCCATGATCTTGCCAGGCACAGAGGTGAGACTGACTGGCCTGTAGTTCTCTGGGTCTTCCTTTTTTCCCTTTTTAAAAATGGGGGTTATGTTTCCTCTTTTCCAGTCAGCGGGAGCTTTACTGGACTGCCACAACTTCTCAAATATGATGGATAGTGGCTTAGCAACCTCATCTGCCAGCTCCCTCAGGACCCACAGATGCATCTCATCAGGTCCCATGGACTTGTGCACCTTCAGGTTCCTTAGATGGTCTCGAACCTGATCTCCTACAGTGGGCAGTTCTTGTAATGCAATAATACACAAATCATTGTGAAAAGGTGAGTGACTACTGCAGGTACTGCAACAGTTCTGTGCAGCCCTGAATTGCAGCTAGTGCAAGTGGAAAATAACATCCCTGTCCAGTGAGATGACTTCAGGAATACGATGTTCTGTATTTATTATTTGCTGTTTGGCTGCGCCTCCTGGAACAATATTCACAACTGAATCTTTCTGTTGTTTTCTTCATTTTTTTTGCCACACTGAGATTTCATAAGGGAGAGAACTGTACTATTTAAGACAGATTGTGGATGTGTGTGTGCGTGGGGAGCTGGAGAAAAGAATGTCAATACCTGATGGGATGCATATGGACCAACACTGCATACTGCTGTGCCCAAAAAATGTGCTCCAAGCTGATAAAACACTAAGGTTCTCTTTAAAAATCTTATGATTTCTAAATTCCCCGTCAGACTAGCCAGATACTCGATAATGGAAGAGAAGGAAGCAAGTGAAGGATGGTTCTCTTAGTGTGCATAACTGGTGGGAGTATCCTCCTTAATGTTTCCATCTCAGCTAAAAATTTCATTAATGGTTGTCATTACTAAGATGCTAAGCACTAAGAGCTCAGCCTCAGTAACCACTGATAAATTACTTAGCACTGAATGTAGCTCTGGCTCCATGAAAGCCAGTGCCAAAAGCAACACCACGACTGGCCATGGAACCACAGGAACCGCAGTGCCCACTCTTGATACTGAGGGGAGGAGAGTGGTGCAGACTGAGAAAGGCTGAATGGCAGACAGACCTTTTGGAGTCCCCCATCTTTTTGGGGACTATGTTTTTCCAGTTACCACAAGGTGTGAACTGGATTGGAGATCGCCATTTGTCCAAGTAATCTAAAGAGATCAGTTAACTCAGGTCCTAGGGAGGATACACTCTGTCACTTTCAGAAAGAGGATCTGGCTGCTTATTTTGCCCCTAGGATTTCCTGTTCTGTACAAAGAATTTGAAACAGTTCGTAATTGCTTATAGCTTGCCAGTGCTGTCTTACCGTTTTGCTATTTATAGTAGTATCATGAGCTTCATTGTTCCTACTTGTAACATGACTTCCAATAAAGTCATAGACAATATCACTGTATTACAAATTAAACTATTTAGCACATAAAATATTGTAGAAATCATTCTGAAGACAGAGGGCATTAATCTTATACTCTACCCACACTCTAACATCTTTCATAGACTTTTTCATATTAACATTATTAAAATTGTATTGGAATGCAACATTAATTATACTTGGCCTTCCCACCTAAAGCACTGAAATAATCTTGTACTGCTGGTGGCACAGGAGCCTTCCCTCAGAACACAGAATCATAATGTTCAACTACTTAAGACATCTGTTTAAATGTGTACTCCTTCAAGGGGTTGTGAAGCATAGATCAGGAGATGAATTTTAGTAAAACTCCAAATTAAGAAAATGTAATGGCTTATTATAATATTTTCTATTATAGGTAACAAAATTGTACATGAGCATAAATCTGCTATTATAGCTAATACAGACTAGAAACTTTTTCTAGTTTAAAGATTTCAATGTGTCAAAAATTAACATGTTATAACCCAAAACATGCATACGCTTTCAAATATTTAAGTTCCCATTTTTCACACCTGAGGTCTTAATGAAAGCCCCTCATCATGTTATATTTGGGCATAAAAACCTTCATAGATACCTATTACTGAATGATGCATGAGATAATTTTCATGTATTAGAAAACAGAACACATGTGAAATGAAACCCAATTACAAAGCATATAGAAGAAAGCATGTTACCTGGACATGATGGGCAACACTGCCCTGGATGTATGGTGGGGTTGCCACAATTAGGAACGGGGCAGGTGATCAAGGCACACATTTCCCTTCCATTGTGACAGTAACACTCCCTGCAGCCATCATGCCAGCTCTCCTCGTTCTCATGTCGGCGCCCATCCATTGACAGGCAAGAGCCTGTTTTAACGGGAGGCATAAGAGAAGCAGTTGCCTCTGCACAAAATCAAAGGAAAATGAAGTGTCCTGGTAAGCACGCATTGCTTAGGAAAAAAATACACCAAATTCATGCCTGGATTGCATTTATTTTTAAAGCACACATAAAATCAAGTGATTAATAATTCTATCATTTATGCTTAGAAATAAAGTAACAACACACATGAAACAATTAAAAGGTATACTGAAGGGGACACTCGGATGTAGCAGAATGTATTTCCTTGCAAAATACAGTCATTTCTTTCTGTTGCACCTATACTGTTTTTAATCATATAGAAATGCAGCACTGGCTAAATAATACAAGAAAAAAGAGAAATGCAATGGAGGGAAATAGCAGAAAGCATGAAGCATATTTAAAATAAAATATTTAAATATTACAGTGTATTAGATTATCTATAATATGAGTATCTGATAGCAAGTAGAACATAAAAGCATTTACAAGAGCTAAGGATGGTCTTATATCATGAATGACAAAAAATTACAAGCAAGTTCTAACGGGGTCATGCTAGATACTGGAAGTATTTCATAAAACACCTACGAGAAATTATTTGTTTACATTACTAGGATGAATGAGATGTTTGGAAGATAACTGTTCTGACAATTTTATCCCTCATTCCTAGCTTTTACGGAGATGAGAATACAGTAGCTTGGACTGCTGCATTACTTGGACTCAGCCAGAACATGCAAGCAGTTGGTCTAGTGAGGATAAAGTCTCATTTGTATCTTAAGGGGTATTTAAGTGCTGCAGGATTCAGCCTCAATATATTCTTTGTTAATCAGCAGAGTGAATTTAGAGCCCAGCATTCCCTCAGCCACAACATTATGATGATGAAGGATTTAGGATCAGTTTGTCAGTGAACTGACTTGTTTTCAGTTGTATGTCAAGCATGTTCTGCCTACACATATGTATAAGGTTATTTGTATGACGCTGCTTATTTAATTTTCCGTTTAAAAAAGGATGCAGTATGACAAGTAGTAATGTTCATATGTAATTTTAGTAGTAAGGGTTTTGCTTGTTTGTTTTGGTGGGGTTTTGTTTGTTTTTGTTTTTTTTTTTACTAACATGTAGGTCAGCACTTCTTCAGCTGTGGCAGATCTATCAAAGGTGGTCTAAGAACCACAAGCAGATGGTACAAAGTTAGTTTGATGCATGTTATCAGAGTAAGAACCCAATACACAGAAATTACATTACTATACCATTTTGTGAATTAAAAAGAAAAGCCATGGCATAAGGAAAAAATACTTCTTGAAACAGACTTCATCCTATTGCATGAACAGAAATACTATGAAAAAAATTTACATTCAGTTACTACACTTTTATGATTTAGTATCAGATTATGTATTAATTCCTATTTGAATTAATATCACTGGAATACTCTCCTACACTAAAATGATTATTGACACATGAAAGTCTTAGATGGTAATACCCTTCCCCTTCCTTAATAAATAAAGTATCTGATGTAATCAAACTCTTTTTCCTGAAATATTCTAAAGTATACTCCAAAATCTGGAGAAACAACCCAAGCACATAGGCAACTATTCAAAATTAACTTCACAAACTGAGTTTGTTTTCCCTTTTCAGTTTTTAATTAAAATTAGTACAAAAGAGAATACTTAAAGAAGAAACCAAATGCCCAAATACAAAATGGGAATAACTGGATAACTAGACATATGGTTGAAACAATCTGGGATTATAGTAGCTCACAAGTAAAAACGAGTCAGTAATGTGATACCACCTCAGAGGAGGCAAGTTCAATCTAAGATACAAGTACAGGAGCACTGTAAATTTAAATGCAGTACTACTATCTCTACTAGTTTGAAGTTTTTGCTACCGCTAAAGTACAATATCCAGGTTTTGAACTGCGATAAGAGACCAAAATAACTGGGTTTATTTGACTTCAGAAAAAAAAACCCCAAAAACATTTAGGGGGCTCCAGTTGCAACCCCTTAAATATTGCAAGAATTCTAAAGGGAATGGTGCTTAGCTGTTCCATACGTCTGCTGAGCTTAGGACAAGAAGTAACTGGTTCAATTTGTAGAAAGGGAAACATAAATATTAGAAAATTTATTTTCAAATGTCACATACTGGTAACCACAGGAAAATAATATTTTAGAGAGGTTTTGTTTTCTTTTTTTTTTTTTTTTTCTTTTNTTTATGCGAGGGCAGAGAAATGGACTCTCAGTTTTCCAGAGGACTACCCCAGGCCTGTACTTCTATGGTTCTATTAATCCCAGCATAAGCTATTTCAGGCAGAAGCCATTTAGAAAGTGGAGCTAATTCACAGGCAGGGGATTTACCCATCCCTTCCTCTTACTTGGGGATATTTGGGTCAAAATTTTAACAAGGACTCACAGCTCCTCCAGAACATACTGATGATTGCTCTAATTATTCTTGGACAAGTTGCTAATGAAGTGATGTTGAAATGATATGCTCATGGCTTGGTATCTTTATGATCATGAAAACCACAAATACTACTTGGAGAGGGATCAAGTTATTTTTGCTAAATATTTATGCAGGTTTTAAAATCCATCCTTGTTAAGG
>VYZW01018995.1:45814-71696 GCA_013401315.1 Balaeniceps rex | reverse complement strand
ACAAGTGGTGTCCCTCAGGGGTCCATACTGGGACCAATATGGTTCCACATCTTCATTAATGACATAGGCAGTGAGTGCACCCTCAACAAGTTTGAGGCTAACACCAAGCTGAGTGATGCAGCTGATACTCTAGAGGGAAGGGATGCCATCCAGAGGGACTTTGACAGGCTGGAGGAGTAAGCCCACGTGAACCTCATGAAGTTCAACAAGTCCAGGTGCAAGGTCCTACACCTGGGTCAGGGCAATCACCAGTATCAGTACAGACTGGGGGATGAATGGATTGAGAGCAACCCTGCAGAAAAGGACTTGCAGATACTGGTGGATGAAAAACTGGACATGAACTGGCAATGTGCACTTGCATCCCAGAAAGCCAATTGTATCCTGGGCTGTAACAAAAGAAGTGTGGCCAGCAGGTCGAGGGAGGTGATTCTTCTCCTTTACTCGACTCTCGTGAGACCCCACCTGGGGTACTGTGTCCATCTCTGGGGGTCCCAGCACAAGAAAGACATGGACCTGTTGGAGCGAGTCCAGAGGAGGGCCACAAAAATGATCCAAGGGCCGGAAGAACCTCTCCCATGAAGAAAGGCAGAGAAGAGTTGGGGTTGTTCAGCCTAGAGAAGAGGAGGGTCTAGGGAGACCTTATTGTGACCTTTCAATACCTAAAGGGGGCCTATAAGAATCATAGAATCATTAAGGTTGGAAAAGACCTCTAAGATCATCTACTCCAACCGTCAACCCAACACCACCATACCCACTAAACCATGTCCCAGCGTGCCATGTCTACATGTTTTTTGAACACCTCCAGGGATGGTGACTCCACCACCTCTCTGGGAAGCCTGTTCCAATGCCTGACCACCCTTTCAGTAAAGAAATTTTTGTAATATCCAATCTAAACCTCACCTGATGCAACTTGAGTCCATTTCCTCTCATCCTATTGCTTGTTACTTGGGAGAAGAGACTGACACCCACCTCACTACAACCTCCTTTCAGGTAGTTGTAGAGAGCGATAAGGTCTCCCCTCAGTCTCCTCTTCTCCAGGCTAAACAATCCCAGTTCCCTCAGCCACTCCTCATAGGACTTGTGCTCTAGACCTTTCACCAGCTTCATTGCCCTTCTCTGGACACACTCCAGCATCGCAATGTCCTTCTTGTAGCAAGGGGCCCGAAACTGAACACAGTATTTGAGGTGCAGCCTCACCAATGCAAAGAGTACAGGGGCACGATCACTTCCCTAGTCCTGCTGGCCACACTATTCCTGATACAAGCCAGGATGCTGCTGGCCTTCTTGGCCGCCTGGGCACACTGCTGGCTCATGTTCAGCCGGCTGTCAACCAGCACCCCCAGGTCCTTTTCCTCCAGGCAGCTTTCCAGCCACTCCTCCCCAAGCCTGTAGCGTTGCATGGGGTTGTTGTGGCCCAGGTGCGGGACCCGGCACTTGGCGTTCTTGAACCTCATACAATTGACCTCGGCCCATTGATCCAGCCTGTCCAGATCCCTCTGCAGAGCCTTCCTACCCTCAAGCAGATAGACACTCCCACCCAATTTGGTGTCATCTGCAAACTTACTGAGGGCGCACTCAATCCCCTCATCCAGGTCGTTGATAAAGATATTAAACAAGGCTGGCCCCAAAACTGAGCCCTGGGGAACACCACTAGTGACTGGTCACCAACTGGATTTAACTCTGTTCACCACAACTCTCTGGGCTCAGCCATCCAGCCAGTGTTTTTACACCGTGAAGAGTACACCTGTCTAAGCCATCAACCGCCAGCTTCTCTAGGAGAATGCTGTGGGAGACGGTGTCAAAGGCTTTACTAAAGTCCAGGTAGACAACATCCACAGCCTTACCCCATCCACTAGGCGGGTCACCTGGTCATAGAAGGAGATCAGGTTGGTCAAGCAGGACCTGCCTTTCATGAACCCATGCTGGCTGGGCCTGATCACCTGGTTGACCTGCACATGCCTGTTGAGCGCACTCAATATGAACCGCTCCATAATCTTCCCCGGTACCGAGGTCAGGCTGACAGGCCTGTAGCTCCCCGGATCCTCCTTCTGTGGCCCTTCTTGTAGATGGGCATCACATTGGCAAGCCTCCAGTCATCCAGGACCTCCTCTGTTAACCAGAACTGCTGATAAATGATGGAGAATGGCTTGGCAAGCTCCTCCACCAGCTCCCTCAGTACTCTCAGAAAGATGGAGAGAGACTTCTTACCAGGGCCCATACCGATAGGACGAGGGGTCATGTTTTCAAACTGATGGAGGGTAGGTCTAGATTAGAAGAATAAGGAAGAAAAGTTTTACGATGAAGGCGGTGAGATGCTGGAACAGGTTGTCCATAGAAGTTGTGGATGCTCCATTCCTGGAAGTGTTCAGGCTTAGGTTGGATGGGGCTTTGAGCAACCTGATCTAGTGAAAGATGTCCCTGCTCACGGCAGGTGGGGTGGAACTAGATGGTCTTAAAAGGTCACTTCCAACCCAAACCATCCTATGATTCATTTGAAAGTTTTCACACTGGCATCTTTCAAGGGAGGACTTTTGCTCCAGTGCTCTCACAGCTTTAAGTTTTCTGCAGTGATAGGCAGACAAGCCTTACAAAGACAGGACTAACAGCCAGGACCATTTTAAGAGCTCCTGTCCCAAATCTGAAGTTGTCAGCTTAAATCAAATGGTCAACTTCTCACAGAGTGCTCAGCATGGAGTCACTATGAAAGTATCCTTTTAAGATGATTAAAATGTAATCATGCAGCGTCATTGGGTGTTTTGGGGGGACAAGTTTCCACAAAAATGTGTGTGCAGTATGCTTGAGACATCTTGACAAAGCCTCATTGGAAAAAAATGCCAAAGCATATCTCCAGTCACCTTCTTGACTTGAGTGAGCCTTGAGGAACAGTTAAACATAATCCTTAGAAATTTCCTGCTTGGTCTGCAAACTGGTTGTACTTTCGTATCACTTTCTTTGAACCCCCTTTGCTGTTGACTGCTAACAGCCCCAGCTCATCCAGAAGTAAGAGCAGAGCACATTTCCTGCTGAGAAAAGCAGAGCTCAAGTGGACAATCAGCTCTTCTACTTGTGGCAAGAGAGCATTTGGAGCAGTTTGAACTGGAAAAAGGAGCTCAACTGCCTTTAAAAAAAAAAAAAGTTTTAGTTGCAAAAGTATTTTCATTTTTATGGGAACCAGCTTTGTAAGGGATGAATATACTCCCTGACACAGAAATCATGAGTCAGTGAATTACACAAGACATCTGCAGAGTCAGCGTCTCCAGCTGCCAAAATCTTCTTTTGAGGTGCCCAAAATAACAAGATATTTCTTCCTCCTCTGGTGGCCTGGAAGAAATTTTGAATGTTGGGAGGAAGTTTAGATTGCAACTTCACACAGCTGGTAGACATGTGACCTACATTTGCAGATGGTGCAATGGAAGAAAAGCCCTTGTGCTTTTTTGAGAAGAGAGTATGTATCTGCTGTGAAAGACCACCAAGTTACACATAGAGAAGGGGGACACTTCAAGAAGACGTGGTGCAGTCAGGGTCCTGCGGCAGGCTGGCCACAGGCTGGGAGCAGAACCGTGTCCTCCCGAGTAGCAAAGGCACATATGGGCTTCTGACCTCCACGAGGTCCCTCACCTGGAGCTCTGCACATCTACCACTGCTGCGAGACATACTGCCTCCACTTGTTTGTCCTGAAACCACCTCCTTCTGCCTTCTTTTGATGACCTTTAATTCTTGTACCAGGAGAAAGAGTAAGCAATCAATCCCTGTCCACTTTCTTCAGGCTACTCACATTTCTGAAACCTCCTTCAGGAAACAGATATCTTTGGTCCAACCATCAATCAGCACCAGAACAGTGTCCCTCAGCATGGTGGAGTGGGGACCCTGAAGCTCTATGAACTTGAACTCTTCTGAAGAAGAGGCAGCAAGGACCTCACTGATCAGGACAGCAGATGCATTCAGCTGAGAAGTTAGGATGCAGTGGTTGTCTGTGCCTGGGGTGGGCATGGCCACTTGGAAGATCCACTGAGAATCTGTCCCATGGCACCTTTTTATTGACTCATCCATGGTCCTGAAGGTAGACTCCTCCAGAAAATCATCTCTGCCAGGGGTCAGTACCCTGACCAGAGTATCTGCTCTGTCCACCTTCTTAGTCTTATGGACCAAGGCATCTACTAGTCCATAACTTGTGACATTCATGCCCTCTTTGTAGTTCCCTTTTCCATAGTAGAGAGCAATTGCGTCAGGGCCATTCTGGATGGTGTTCTTAGGAATAACTATAGCAGGGTTCACAGAAGAGGAGCCAATGAGAAAAAGCCCTTGGCTGTTAGTAACTTTGCCCTGGAGGTTCAAAACTTTGTAGGCTTGGTTTCCATTGCCATTGTAGAAGACCAGATAGTAGCCATCCAAGTGGGCTGTTTGACCACTGGTGTGATAGAGCTCCACAAACTCAGAAGTGTCCTCTCCTGGGCTGTCAGCATTAACTTCATTAATCAAGAGGGTATGCTCTCTTTTCTGGTCCCTGGGGTTTTTTATGAGATTCTGAGCAGCAACCTTGGGAAACAAGACGTACACAAGTACCATCAATCTAACCAGCCAGATATCTCCCATCGTGAAGGCTGGGATTTTTGTTTTAGCTCAAATCTAGAGGAGAGGCAGCCTGTCCTTTTCACAGCCACAAATAAAGCACAGAAGGAAGCTGCCACCACTTGGCTGCTGGCAGGAGACCAACGCAAGGCCTCTGACCTGGACTGCCAGACTGGCAGATGCACTGGCAGAGGCAGCCACACTTCTTTGGGTAGTTCTGGTTTGCAAGCAAAGCAGCAATTCCATGAAAATCAGGCTGAGAAGTGTATGGCTTGAACAAGAGATTTCCCAGCTCAGCTCCTTCAAAAGTCGGGGGGGGGAAGAAAAAACTTAGGAAACACAGAAACACACCGGTGACATTTAACAGCCTTAAAGCCCCATAGTGTTTCCTCCCTGTGTTTCTTCAGAGGTTTATCAAGATGCATAACAGAGACTGCAATGGGACAAAGACAGCAGTGCTCAGTGTTCAAAGCCCTGAGACTTGTGTGAACACTGAAAATTGTACAGTGTCTGTGTTAATAGTTATTTCCCTGAATCCAATTTATTCCACAGGAATTAACACAAAATGGCACTAAAGATGACAGTAACCATCTTCACTATCAAGGTGAGGGTGGGGAAGAAGAGGACAAATGGGTGATACCTGTGAATGTAGAAATATCCTGTCACTTTAAACTGACTAGAGCTGTGGTGCAACTGATGTAACTAGATCCTTGTAGTCTTGGGAGAAGTCAGAAAGACTCCAAGAGGAGAGACTCCTAAATAACCTTGCTTTGGACAGCTCGGCCCTGGGAGAGCAGATGTGCGGGACCATAAAGATAAGAGAATTGCAGGAAAAACACAAAACCGGAACAGACCATCCTTAAAGGACATAATATATGTGATCTCAGAACTGAGTCTGTGCAAAAGTAAAGGTCAACAAGCGGACACAGTGAGGAAGAGTATATCCTTCATCCAGAGACCCCTGACGACCACCCGGAGGCGCCAACAGGCATGCGCAAAGGACAATAGCATATGATAATGAGTTCCTGGAAAAATAATGAATATGTAGATAATTTCCTGGAAACCTAATGAATATGTATGTATAATTTGTATATAGGCTATGCAATTAACCCTATTTGGCGCGCACATTAGGAGCGATCCCCTGTGCGTCCAGCGCCGCAATAAAGAATACCTGCCTAATAGTCAGACCCGACTATTGAGTTCTGATTTTTGGCTTTTCATGGCATCATGGGTTTGGCTGGATTCTTGTCACATGCATCGTAGAGCAGCTCCACTGACCACCACACCAACTAACCCTGCTGCAGCTCTGGCAGATGCAGAGTAAGTCTGCAGAATAAGCAGTGGGGAGGAACTGACAATTTAAGATGCTTGAAAAAAAAGTGAGATTTGTTTTCCCATTTCCGGAGATGTTTCCACAAACAGCCGTACCATTTCCTGCTGAGTTTAAATGACCTCCTTGCACTCTTTGGCCAGCTGAGATCAGACATGTGGAGTTTTCCAGCCCATGCAATGCTTACCAGCACAGATACCGGAGGCCTGTCTCCTTGCTGTGCTGTGGGGCCACATCCATGTGGGGCTGACGGATCAGGAATGCACCTAACCTTCCAGCTGCTTAAAACCATGGCTGATGAACACAGCAGCCCAAAGGGGTGACTGCTGCGTGGGTGGATACCTGCCGTCTTTTTTAGGTGAAGTGCCAGCTGCAGTGGGACAATAGCATCACAGCCTTCAGCTACAGACATAAACAGCCAGGCTTGTGAGTGAGCCTGTATGGTCCCATTTATCATGGCCACCTGAGCTAATGCCAGTGCGCAGACATCTCCTTGCAAACAGGAGGAAACTTCAATAACTCCAAAGCGTGAAGCTGACAGGGATTCCACAAAAGAACAGACCCCGATGGGGAGGTGACCATGAGCCATTCTGCCCCAAAACGTCTTCCCCTTTTGCTGTGCATGACAGCCCTTAAGCTCATCTGTTCTCAGGCTACAGAAGATGGAGAAGCACACACGTGCCTCATGCCTCCACCACACAGGACCAGCTCAGTGCTGCTCTCTCTTCTGTTAGATGGTCACTATCCAAAAGGTCTCCATTCCATTTCAGGCACAGATCATCCCCAAAATCACTAGCAACATCTCCACTCTGACAGACTCTTGCTCCTGTCCAGCCTCCAAAGAAAAAGAAACTGTACCAGCTTCTCTTCGCAAACCCATCCCCACAGGTGCCCTATTTCCACCGTCTCTCCCCATTTCAGTTGGAGAAAGGAGGAGGAACACACGGGGGAGCTCCTGTCCAGGGACGTGCGCAGGACAGAAGGAAACCCACAAGAAATCGGAGAGAACAGCAGGAAAAAAATTCCCCCGCCCTTCCCCCCAAAGCTGGACAGACTGGCAGGGCAGGAGCGGGGCGGGATTTCCCGGTGCAGCAGGGACCGAGCGGCGACCCCCGGCAGCCCCCTGGCCCCGCTCCGAGGTGAGGAGGGCAGCGGGAGCCCCGTGCCCGGCCGGAGGGGGGTGAGAAGGGCCGGGGATGGGGCCGGGGATGGGGACAAGCTTCCGTCCGGCCCGGGGAGGCGGCCCGGCTCCCGGCGGGGCTCCGGGGAGCGGCCGGAGCGGAGCTTCGGGGCTCAGCCCGGGCCGCCGGCAGCGGGCTGTGCCCGGCGCATCCGCCGCGCATCCGCCGTGCATCCCCTGCGCATCTCCTGCGCCGAGCCGGGCGGTCCCCTGGCGGAGCGCACAGAGCGGGGCCGCTCCGGGGGTGGGGNAGAAGATTCTTCTCTGGCTCTTCCCAGCTCTTCTCCCGGGCGGGGGGTGGATGGATGGAGGGATGGATGGGTGGGTGGGTGGGTGGGTGGACGAGCAGACGGCTGTTTACCTGTTGTGTATCCATTCCCCCACCTCACTGAACTCCCCAGCCAGGAGTCGCAGCACGGCTGTGCTGGAGGACATTGTGGCTGTCCTGGCACCAGCCTCAGTGTTGAACCAGGAGCTGGAGGGCTGCGTGGTGGTGCCAGGAGGCCGTGCCCAGGCTGCCCCAGTGGCAGTGGCGGGGCTTTCCCGTAAGAGTGGTCCCTGCAGCCTCCACAAGCCACAAGCTCTGCCAGAGGGGCCACGTTTGCCCCAGGTCTTGCTGGCTGGGCTGGGGAGAGGCTGCACCACGAGGGGCAGGATACACCCCTCAAGTGGTCCTTGGGGTGTAAAACAGTGCAAGGGCATCGGCACCCCAGGGAGGGAGGACCGTGGCAGTATGAGCTTTCCTGCAGAGTCTGGTGCAGACTCCGGCAGCGTGTGCATGCCCAAAGCAGCGTGATGGCAGTTCCCACCCAGGGCTAGAGCAAAACGAACTCCCTGAGTATGCAGAGTGATTGCTGGGCCTGAGCGCTCTGTGTGGCTGCTCAACAATAGGGTAAAAAGCCAATATTCCTCCTGACAGGGTTTATTCAGTTTAACCATCACATTTTGGAGACATTGTATTTGTGCAATCATGTGACTCTGGAATTACAAAGGGAGGTGGAGAGTGGTTGGGGAGAGGAAATACCCTGACCCAGAAGGGGCCCTGACTCATCCCTTGCTGGGATCTGCGTGGCGCAATCAGACTGGAGCGACTCCCTGGCATGCCTGCGGCGGCTCCCAGACCTGCTTGGGTGCCCACACCTTCCCACCTGTGCTGCGTGCTCAGCCCTGGTGCTCGCTTCGCCCACTGCTGCTCTGTACTGCCAGGCTCCTGTTCTTCTGGTGGGGAGCACAGCCTGGACCCCCAGAAAGCTCCTTCCTCCTGTCCGTGCCTTCTCCAGCCACACAGTAGCCCACCAGCCTGTGTGGAGGCAGAGCAAGGCAGGATCTGGGGACAGAAGACCAAACGTCCTGCCTCGAGGTGAAAGGAACCTCCGTGGAGCCACCACCATGAGGGGGTGCTGCCCATGCGATGAATGGGGACTGGTGGGGGGACCTGGCCCCCAGACAGAAGTGCAGAGGTACGGGGCAGGACCTGGGGACGTCCCTCCTGCTCACATCCCATTTGTGGCCACTGTGCTCAGGCATATGGCTGATGCCTAAATTACCTTTGTGTCCAGTCTGCCCGGGAGGTGGGTCTGCAGCGCTGGGCAACTCTGCCATGGCACCAGGAAGCAACAGGAAGAAAGCTGCAGCTCTCACCACTTTGTCGGGGGGGTGTGTGGGTGGTGTCCGTGTCTGCCAGCTGAGTGGGCCAGGCACGGCCATGACTACACTGTCCAACCTACAGTAAGCATGGCACTGCTTTGCCAAGGCAGAGCTCAGCTGGTCAAGTGCGTACAGCCCTGCAAAACCTTTAACCACTTGGTTACCTTAGGAAAATGTACCTCACTGTTGGAATATATTTCCTACCTGTATTCTGAACAAGGTCTGACAGTTGGGCCTATTAAAGGCAGGAGAAACCTGGAAGGCTCAGATGCTGTACGAGGACATGTTTTTCTCATGTCACAAATATACCCTCAGCAAACGAATTTGCTTTGTTAAGATGCTGGAGCGTTGCCAGCCTGTACCTGGGTAGAAGGGTCTTACCGTGGGGTTGGACTTGCAGTGGAGCAGGTTGGAGATGGCTGATCCCAAGTGCATGGGGGACAAGCAGGAGCACCTGTTGGTGCCGCTGAAGCTGAGGGGCACTGGTGGGACCCGTGCAGGACCAGCCAAGGCAGAACCGGCTCCAGCTCTCTCCAGCAAAGCCCCTGGGGGCATTTGGCCAAATTCATGCCCAGCATGGTGCACCGTGGCCCTCCCACCACTCCTACCCAGGGGCCAGACTGGGTGCTGTGGGGTGTGCTCTGCCAGGCTGGGGGGATGGCAGGGGTGTGGTCAGACCCAGCACCGCCCAGGACAGTGGCTGAGGTGATAGCAACCACCACAAGCCTGCACGGGGTGGGTGCCTGGTAGTGGGTGCTCACCACTCCACTGCAGCACCGAGTGGTGTGGAGGGCTCCCTGTGGCATCACATCTGGACAGCCAGCCGGAGCCACTGCATCCAGGTGGTCAGCCATGGCTGTGGGTGCCCTGTCCTGCTGCTCAGGCGGCCATGGCTGAGATGCCACTGGGCATGTGGAGCAGGGACAGGGTGCGGGGAGGCTCAGTGAAGAGACACGCAATGAGGCTCAGCTCACTAACGCAGGCACAGAGAGCTCAGTGTTTATTGGTTTCACTCCAAATGGTTTGTACAAGGAACAAGCTGACTCTGCTGCGCATGCAGACGCACGCACCCATTGCTGGAGGCTGCCTTGACAGCTCTCCTGGCATCCCAGAAGGATTGCTCAGCTTCACAGAGCGGTGCTGTACCAAACGCCCTCGGCCAACACTGCTGTGCTGCCTGCCAGGCTCTGCCTGCACCCATGCTGCTGGCGAGATCCCAGGCTGCACTCCAGCCAACACCCGCAGCAATCACCAGCATGTGTCTGCACATGCACTGACATCCCTCAGTGGTGCGGGCAAAGGACCCGGCACGGTCCGAGCCTGTGCAGGGAGCAGCACTCCCCAAACATCTGCTCTGCTGTCATGACTGACGTCTCTGAGCTCTCACCCTGCAGTTAGCAGGACCTTTCCATTTTTATCGCTACTCTACATTGCGGTGATACCTCTCAACTAGCAAGCACTGCCTCTAAGGCTGCTGCTGCAAAGCAAGTCTAACATGCGCTGCCCGCCTGAACCCAGAGACCTCCTCACTGCTTATAACAAAGTGCTTTTGGAGCTGCTGACCCGTCCCTTGCAGGCTGAAAGACACCAGGCATTTACAGCTGGGTGTGGGGGGGGAATGTACCCATTAGGGGGCCAAGATGTGATGTCCTTAGGTGGGGTTTTACAGCACCCAGCTGGGAGATGCTCCCCACCTCTAGGATCAGATGTCAGGGCCTGGGGAGACTGCAGTGGCAGAGTTAGATGAACTGCAGCCTCTCCCCTGTCCCCTTCCCCTTCTGCAAAAGGCTGGCACGTGGCTTTGAACACCACTGGCATCCTGCCCAGAAGGACAGCACCAAACACAGGGTGACCCTGACAGCCACTGGTGTGGGATCAGAGAATACAACGAATAAAAACATGTGACTGACCCTGTCCCATGGGACCCAGGTGATGCTCCCAAGCCGATTAGCCCAGTTCTGGGGGATGCTGTCCCTCCAGGAGGATCTGCTGCCCCTGGTGAGAGCGTGGCCCTTACCTGTCCTTCCTGCTGAACCCACCCCTGCTCCAAGAGCTCCCATCCTGGCACCTCTCAAGGACAAGCAGTTATTGTCTGCCTGGAGGCTATTTTCAGCATCTTTATGTTGCTCACCTGCATCCACTCTAGATGAAATCCTGAGGAAATCCTTACTATTTATCCACTTCAACTTTCTTCCTTGCCCAGCTGCTGCCTATAACAGTCATGAATTGCTGAGATCATGAATTGAGTCATGAATTGAGCATGATCTGTTGAGAGTTGTTCTGTTTTTCTTTTCTTGGCAGACCACATTCACTGGTGGTGTGCTTCCCATGGGGTCTCACCGGCACATGTCCAGTGAAAGAATGGTGGGTGTGGAGCAGTTAGAAAATGCTCCTTTGCATACCTTTCTGCCAGCCCAGCATCAGGGATATTTAACTGGCGGAGCATCCCCACCCAGCTGTGGGGGGTGTTTCTCACCTCCCACCCACCTGTGCTAAGGGTAAGACTCCCCACAGGACTTGCAACTCAGCCCAGAAAAGCCAAGGAGATTTAGGGGTCAAAGCAGAGACTACTGCTTCCAAGTCTATCCTGGGGGAGTGTCACCCTACCAGCCTTCAGGAAGGCTCTCCTCCCTCCTCTGTCAGGTCATGGAACAAGGGCAAAAAGCCTGAGGACGTCAAATACTCACTGCAGATCCAGGCTGAAGAAGTGAGAGTGCTTTGGGGACAGCCTTTACGTTGCAAAAAAAGGGACTGAAAAAGCTACTGGATGGGGTTTAGCGGGTTAGATGGGATGGATCAGCAGCCCAGAGCATTTCTACTAGCTGTGGTGGCTCTTCTCCCCCACTGAGCCTCTGCCCGCTGCCTCCCAGCATCACTGGTCACATCCAACTCCTCTGACTTCCAAGTGCTGCCACGTGGGAGGGGGCTTTGGAAAGCCATTGAACAGGGAAAAAAAGCTCTGAAGAAGGACGTTTGCCAGTGCTCAGCCCCAGCACTTTCTGGCTTGGCTCTCAGGTCACAGACATGAACTGAAGCTGCAGGTGACAGCTGGATCCCGATAGCGGGAAGCACATCCAGACCCCTAGTTCCACCAGTGTTGGTACAAACCCCATCTCCTCTTAGCCAGAAGGCTGCCAGCTATAAATGCCAGCAGTCTTCAGGTTGTGGGATAGCTTTGGATTCTGCATGGCCTGAGACAGGCAACTATTGTGCTGATGTGCTCAAAGAGATGGCTAGGCCAGACTGTTTGGTGTTTCTTGAGATGCTGCCTTGCCTTTTTAGGCATTGCCTTTTCAGGCGTTGCCTTTTCTCTCAGTGGTGCCTGGTGCTGACCAGGGCCACCAGCTGGGTGGGAAGCTATGGCTGAGCAGGGAACGGCTTGCTGCGGAGCAGTCTATCTTCAGCCAGTGAATGCTGGTTAGATCAAGACTGCAGCTGTACAAACAAGACGGGATGTTTATTCTCAAGAAACAGCAAATGTACCTGACCTGGCCTCAGCACAAGGAAAGCTTTTTGCCTTAACTGCAACAGAACTGCAACATCAAGTGTTCCTTCTCCCCTCACCCAGGTATGCCCCTAAAGATGCCCCGATCCCATCCCACCCCACCAAACCCCTTGGTTCACTCTAGGTCTCCTCTGGGAAGGCTGCAATGCCACTAGTTCTGCAAGCTGCTGCCACACATCATGGAAGCTGGAGCTGTCAGGGAACAGAAAGGAAAAGGGAATAAGACCTGGGCTGAAGATTGCAGGAGTGGAATGAAGACAGAGACTCTGGGAGGAGGAGAAGGGGCAGGAGTAAGCACTGACAGCCCATGCCCTGGTAGGAAGGCAAGCATCTACCCAGCTTCACTTCAAGGCAGATGACAATAATGGTGGCAAAGACCATTTCTCAATTGGTGGTTCAAGTGGCTCTGCAAAGCCCTTGAGACCAGCAACACCTCTGCCAGCTCTCCATTTCTTACAGAGGTCCAGGCTGTGTCTTGGCAGTGCCAAGAGAGTCTCAAACTGGTAAACAGATCATACCCATGGAAACGACATAAATATGAGGCTGAGGCAGGAACCCTGTGGTGGTGGGGCAATGCAGGCAGATGTGTTCAACCTCAGTCCTCTCTGGCAGCATTCAGGCAGGGACAAGCTGGGCAGAAAGTGGCATGCAATGGGACCCCAAGCCCACCAGGACTTCTGGTGCAATACAAAGCACAACCTGAGGTTCAGGACATCAGCCCAGCCCTCGCGCTCTGCAGTTTCTTGATCCATGGACACGGGGGATAGACAGGACAGCCGCATGTACTGCCTGCAGATGGGTGTCACAAGCTGTAGCTACCTTTAGCCTGATGGAACTATATAAAACAGGCAGCAAGTGATGGGGGGACACTTACCAGCTACTGCTCTAAGTAGTATCGGTCTCAGGCTGAATGGCTGTTTCAGGCCTGCAAGAAAAGAACAAAACCAAAACATGCATGCAGTCAGTGGGGGGACAACAACCACATCTTGAAGCAAGAGGAGAAACAAAACAGTGGCGTCACCCTTGGAGGGAAGGACACTTTCACCAGGCTAGAGCAGAGGTCCTCAGCCCAGTGCTTGCAGGTGGGACCTGCTGATGCTGCTCACGGGCTGAGGATGCAACAGTTCAAACCAAGGTCACTGGGGAGAGAAAAGCAGCTTTTGGTCAATCCAGTTGCAGAGCTCTTTGCACACTTACAGCTCTGGTCCAAACGCTCATCATCTTTGCACTGGTGCAAAGCCCAAATGACTTCAGTGCCCCAAGCTGGACTTTACACCAGAATGAACTGTGACACAGTACAGATGAGCAAACCAGCAGTCACAGCAGATCAGGTTGTTAAAGGCCCTTCCAGCATGCAGGGGCCTGGAGGCCACTCTTGAGGAGCATCTCAGCTATGAAAAGCTGAGACTGTTTGTCCAGGGAGTGCTTGAACATTTGAACCTACTTCAAAGGGGGTCGAAACATGCACATAACCGTTGATGCTGGGAAGCACTAGAAGTTCTTGCTTTCAGCTACATGCAACCCTGACAGAAAAGGACATCTTCCCTGCTGATCAGCTCCTGGAAGATGGACTCTCTGAA
The DNA here is from genome assembly GCA_013401315.1 of Balaeniceps rex. Lineage (NCBI taxonomy): Eukaryota > Metazoa > Chordata > Aves > Pelecaniformes > Balaenicipitidae > Balaeniceps > Balaeniceps rex. The sequence goes on along the minus strand of VYZW01018995.1, from coordinate 57,885 downwards.
TCTACTTCCCTTCTCTACTATGTGCTCAAGGCAAAAAGGGGAAGCTGCCTGAACATCTGCCTGGTCCTGGACACTGGCTGAGCATCTCCACATGGAGTGGCAGGGCCAGGCCCTTGCTCCCTGTTGAGACCCAGCCCTGTGACCAGGACAAGGCTTTGCCAGCAGCAACGCTCTGGGGAAGCAGGTCCCACCAAGCCACCTTCCCCTTGATGTGCTGGACAGTGGCTGACATGATTAACCAGGGTTCTACACTATGAGGCATGAACATCCCTCCTCTCCACCCCCCGTCATCCTCTGAACTGACTCTGCACTGGTGCAGCTGCCAAGGAAAGGGCTCTAATTATAAACCAGCAGATGCTTTGTGTGCCTGAGGGAGGTTATTTCAGCTGTCAACATAACCTGACGCTTAGGGACCCTCGGTCAGCTCTAAATTGCCATGACAGAGCATTTGGCATGACCTACCTTGCAGAGCCAAAGCGAGGTTAAACCGTATCATTACATATACACACCACATACACAATATATACTCTATATGACCTAATATATTGTATACAGCTAATGCATCACAAATATCCCTATAGGGGATACCTAACAATAAGTGTGCATATGTAAACTATCTTCAGCTGTGCTTAATTTCATGAAACCAGTGCAAATGTTTAATGTGTGCTGAAGAAGGTGGAAATGGGCAGAGGATGTTCTAGATAAATACATACGCATGTATCTATATATATACCTACATTTGTCTACACACTGCATTATGCCAGACAAAGAGCATTCTACAAGGTGTGAAACGAAACTCCCCCAAGCCGTGAATTATAGGACCACTCTCAGACTGTGTAAGCACTGACTGCTGAAACAGAAAAGAAATAAAATCCCAAGCAGGTGCTTTTTAATGGCTGAACAAAGTAAAAAGAGAGCCACACCCCCCACCCCTCTTTTGTTTTTTTGCAAAAACCGTGTATCCCCTTTTCCTGAAGTGGCTAGAAGCTGGATAGCCAGCTGCCTGGCAGTAGGAGCCCACACTGAGTTTCCGTAGATGCCATTTCTCCCTTTCCTGTCACTTAGGTGACTTTGGAGCTGGACCGAGCCCGCTGTAACATGGCTGTTCAGCTCCAGTCCATCATTTTGAGGTCTCTGAGCTTGCAGTGAAGAAAGCATCAGAAATAAAACCTTTCCATTTTGCCTCAAAGGTGTAGCCCCCAGCATCCCTGCACAGCAACTGAGGACAGCTCAGACAATGCAAGACCAAGCTGCCGTGTTGCCTCTAGGGTCTTACTTGGCATGGCTGCTGCAGCCCATCAGGATGCTGGCCAGAATCCAGGCTCCATCAAGGGCTCAGCTGCCACCCAGAGACAACGCATGGGGAAAGACCTCTCCGTTTCCACAGAGGTTCCCAAGACAAGATACTGTCCCATCCTCCAGACACTCACACACATCAGGTGAACAATGGAAGCCAAGTAGGGCTTTTGCTGACATGTCAGCCAATTCAGGCTGCTCATGAGATACTCTCTTCACTGGCCCATGCCAAGGAAGAAAACGATGCCACCTCTTCCTCAGCTCTTCTCCTCTCACATAGCCAGAGCTCCTGCCCCACATTAACAGGGGAAAGTATCGCAGAACCATCTTGTGCTCCTCCACATGCCACATCTTCACAACTTCACCCATCCCCAGCCCACTCTTGTGGCTGCTCCTGCCCCAGGGCCACTGTACACCTCCCACAGGAGCCACCAACACCATGGGGAGCTGCCAACAGTTGTCCTCTCACGCCAACCTGGTAAGGACATGGCTGAGCTTAGCAGAAAGAGATTCCAGAAGAGCAAGAAAAGAAAGAAGAATGAGGCAAGGATTGCTACAGACAAAACAAGATGCCCATAGAGAACCATCTTTACCGGTAACCCTCACGGTATGTCCTGGGAGCAGTCAGGCGCTGTCTTCTTCTCACATACAGATCTGTGTCTACCGTCTCCTGAACGGCTTGCTCTAGAAGCAGGACAAAGAAAGATATACCTCGGTTGATAAGCTGCTTGCAGGCATCAGCAAGCCCGGCAGGAGACTGCCTGGTAATAGCTGCTGGTGAGGGTTAAGCGCCATGGGAGGTTAGGAACGGCACTCCCGAGTGCTGGATCTCCTATAAAGGTCCTGAAAACCTGTACTGCAGCCCTCTTTCTTTCCTCGACTGAAAATGCCTTTATCCTCTCAAGCTCAATTAAACTTTTAAAATTTGGTGCCTTTTTTGGGTGGTGTGTTTGGAAACCCAGCACACTGACCTCCTGAAGGTCACAACTGCTGCACAGTGCAGGAGACCATTGCCTCTGCATTCTCCAAGACTCAGGAGGGACGTCTCAACCAGGGGTCATATCTGGCCCCACACAACCAGTACAAGGCAGTCACAAGGCTTCCAGCACAAATGCAGCCCTTGTGTGCACACAGAAACAATGGTCTCCAAATGACTTCACGGCCATACTCTCCACGCTGGCCAACAAGGCTGGCCTTACACCATATGAAGGCAGCACATCCTCTTTCAATACCTGAAGCCATGCATCCTGCTTTCCTAGGAAGCACTTCACCTGCTGCATTTCTCACATAGGTTCAGGCAGCTCAGAAGAGCGCAAAACCAAATGGCCAACCCAAAAATCACTCCCCATTTGGAGAATCGCCATCAGCTCGTTGCTGTTCAGTCTCCTCCTTGCCAGCTGGTGCAGCTGAAAGTCTGTGCTTGTGCTTTTTGTGTTGCACGGTCCACTGTGAACTGGTATACATACTCATTACGTTAAATATGTGTGTGCATTTAGTATAATAAGGAGGTATATAAATAAGCTGTGGTTTCCAAACATAAATCTGCAGGGACTGCTGAATGAGGAAGCGGGTAAAGCAGCTTTACCTGCATGTGATAAAAGAGGAAACTAAAATTAGGAGGGCTTTCTTCCCTTCAACACACATAATACTAAATGGCCGTAGAGCTGGTCAAATAAAATTTTGCCAACAGAAGAATTCTTGTAAAACAAAGCATGGATTTAATTATTTCTTTTTTGGTCAAAATGCTTGTTACAATTGTGGATAGAAGCAACAAAAGTTTCCAAAAGCTGCCATCAAGTAATTGCCAGCGACATTTTGCGGAGGGCAGTTTTGAAACCCACTGACTGCAGAAGGGCTGGGATGGCCATGAACCCCCCTGCACTCTTGTCCTGGCAAACCCTCGTTTATTTAACTAGCTCTGTCCACTAACAACTCAACTTCTGGACTCACTGCCTTCACATGAAGGAAGGGTCAGTTTGTAAGGGAAGAATATAAAATTTGATTTTGAAGTCAATGACTTATCTGCAAATCAGGCTGAGAGGAAAAAGCTTAGGGAAGGGTTTCAGTGCTGGGCTCCCTGGGCAGGCGGAGTGGGCCATCGGGGTGCCACTGAGTTAGAGCCCATGGAGCGGGCTGGCAGCATGGCTGGCCTGGAGGAGACCGATGGGAGGAAAGGGAAGGCAAGACTGAGAGTATCCAGATCCTCACTCCCATTTGCTGGTGATGGTGGGTCAGGGCGAGGACCACACTCTTCCTTTTGTATGTGACCTCAGGCATGGCCAGAGAGCATCCTCCAGAGCACGCTCGGTGTCGAACGTGCCAGCCACAGAGCCACACTTCCCCGAGAGTATGCACTAGGCCAGTGGGAGCATCTTCTGCTTACCGACGCTGTTTTCAGGGCTCTGTAGGCATAGCCACAGTGTTCAGGAGAACGGTCTCTGGGCATATACTCTCATGAAACCAATGCCTGAAGACAGCTCTTTGCTTGATTTCCCTGTAGGTTTGCTTTCCTTCAAAAACTAGCTGCAAGGAAATGCCCACTTGCCAGGCAGATAATACCCAGCACTCACAGCTGGACTCTGGGTGCTAACAAAGAAGGGACCTGAATATTTGGCTGGGTGTACAGATATTCATGCACAAGATGGCAAAGCCAGGAGCATTTTCCCTGTCACTCCTGGTTGAAGTGGCAAAAGCAAATGCCTGCACAGGAGAAGGAGATTTCTCCAGCCATAATCTCACAGTTTGGCTCAACTCACCAATCTCTTCCACAATATTCTCAGTGCTTCCAGGAGGAGTGGTTTTCTCCTGTTCAGAAACAAAACAAAACAAACAAAAAAAGAATAACAACCTCAGGTGGTTGCCCCCTTGACCTGCCCTTTTGCTCTGAGAATGGGATAGGAAGCTCTGGGGCTTTCCTGGTCATCGTCGTGATTAACACCACGAACATCACGGGGACAGAACTGCTGCCCTCCTGCTCTCAACACCAGCACCTGCTGTCTTCAGCCACTCCACCCAGCAAAGTGATGTCCATCCCATCCAGTGCAAGCCCTTCAGTTATGCTGCTATGCAACCATCTCAAGAGCTAAGTCCTTCTCCTCAGGGTTTTTTTTTTCCTTAAAAAAGCAACATTCAGACAACTGTGCAAATTGGCAGTTTGCTCCAGAGTTTGGGAAAAAGAGCAAGAACAGCCGCTGTTCATCCTTCTGAAAAACATTGCTAACGTGACTGACATGCACACAGAGAAACAACGAAGAACAAAGCTGCCCCCAAACCTGCAAACACATACTTAAAGCTATTACAAGTGGTATGTTTAGAGTAAGCAAATATTAGAGATTTGTGTATACAAAAGGTTTAAACCCTAGCGATACATAGCCATTGGCACTGCAAACCCTGTTAAACACATGCTGTCCCCCTGCAGCTGCACCCATCACAGCTGCCCACAGACACGTTTCAGGTTTTCAGGAGCTGGATCTCACCACCTGCACTGAACGAACGGATCCAGGAATCCACTCACTCTGCTCACTTGGACCTGTAATGCCAGATGAGGCTTTCCTAATTCCAGCTGAATGATGAATGCAAATATTCAAAACATCAGATGGCATTTTCTAACCTATTCAACTCAGCAACCATAGTGTATAAAGAAAAAGATGAATTAGGAAAAGAAATGGGGTGAAATGATGTTATGAATTTCCTTAGGGGTTCACAGAGTTTATCAGTGGAAACATTGATTACATTGATCCCAAAGGTGCTGGAGTATTTGGTGCTTTGTTATTTGGGATAACAAAGGAAATCACACCACAGAGTCCACGAAGTGGCACCTGATTTTAAATATTAAGGAAAAAAAATAGAGAGAAAAAAATTAAGAAGCAGCTTTCAAAAATCAGAATAAAGAACCCCCTTTTTTTTAACAGTCATAAGGAGAGAGTAACAAAACTCTAATTTGATTTAATACAAGTGTAAGCTATCACTTTTGGTCCTGTGCACATCAAGTATATGCTGCTGTTATCTTTTGTGCCCTCTGCTGTTGGTAGCTTCTCACTGTGACTCCTCTCCCATTATCTTGGTGTGTCTGCTGTCCTTCCCCTGCTCATCACAGGACCCAGCTCAGAGAGTCTCATGCTTTGGGTAGAAATAAGCTGAAAGCAGTGCAGAAATCTATTTTAATCAATCACAAAATCTATTCTGGGCTTTTCACCATGTCTTGCATGATCTTGCTTATGCCGTAAATTTGTAAATGAATATGACTTAAGGAGGACAGCTGTGTCTGAGCAAGAGAGATGCACGCAGTTGGGAGTCAGTTTGCAGGTCTGCTGGCTGAAGCCAGACAACTCCTTTTGCTTTGTTCATTCTCAGTGACTGCAAATAGCACTGACTGCGCAGTGTCCTGCAGTCTATCAACAAAACTACGCACCAGAGCTGCAAACCAGGAACGGAGGACATGAGTGACTTCCAAGCTCTCATACTAGTATTTAACGTTAAGGTTGTTTTAGATTGTTTTCCTAGCCTATGGATTATACTGGATGGGCTGCAAGTCCAGCTGCCTGGGTGCTGATGCTGCTAACAGCTGGTTTGCATTTAGGTCAGCTCGTAGACAGGGTTTTTCTGCAAGCAGGCACCCTTAGGGGTCACTCCTCGTACGCCTGTGAAATGAACCTCTCTGAACTGAGAGCAGATCCTGTTAATCTGCTTCTTTTGTCTCCAAGCACAGCTGTGGCTTACTAGGTTTCCTTGTATGTGAGCCGGTGCAAGGATTCGCGTTTCTTACTCAAATGGCAAGCCTGAGCAGCTGAACAGGACCTAACCTTTGAGCTGAGAAAACTGTTCAATGTGCAGACCTCCCTGAAGGCAGGACTTACTATGGACCTGCTACATGGGCTCTTTGCTGAGCACTGCCTGCCCTCCAGAGGTGTCTTTGAACTTCGTCACCCATCCAAGGGCTTCAAACAACCCAAAGAGACCACCTGAGCCACCCAAGGTTGGAAAGGTTGGCTCATCTGGGCTTCAGTACTGCCCTCCAGCATCCAAAACCTGATGTTCTCCCAGCAGGTTAGCACTGATGTGAGAGGGAACAACCAAACAAAGGAATGGAAAAATACAGAACAGATGGGAAAAACATATCCAATTAGCTCCCCAGACTGCACTTTCAGAAGCCTTCCTTCTGGCAAAGGTGCACTGTGACATTAACTTGACCTCTCTGCTTTAAAGACTGCCAACAGCTCCTGCTCTTGGTTGGGATATCTGAACAGGTCATACTGGCACGGTCCTGCATTCCCACGGGGGCCTGACTGTAACTCAATACTGTCCCGGTCAGGCAGTCCATATACTGCAGCAACTCGCCTTCTGGAGCAGGAGTGCAAGACCCCTGGCTCCTGCTCGGAGGCCGTGTGCCCCATGAACACCATTTGGAGAGGACAGGTGGTGCAGCATGCAAGGGTGACTCTTGCACAAAGACAGGTTTCAAACAACAGACAGGTTTTCCAAGGTTTTTCCAAACAAGAGCTGTGGGTTTTCTGGGAACACCATTCAGCGGGGTAGCCCACTGCTTGAGACCAGAAGTTGAACAAGAGCAGTCAGGAAAAGCAGACCAGAGGGTCTGACATGCTGGTGGTGTTGAACTCAAAACAGCCAGCTCCCCTGGGTGCAAACAATTTACAGGAGAACCACTGCAGTACTAGCTGCCAGGCAAGTACACACAGGATTAACACTTCCCTTGCACTCTGTAGGGTGTAACAAACTAGGTGTTACGTAGCTATAGCTACCCCAGCTCTCATGAACTTATGCTTACTAAATCCAAAAGGGCACCTGCCAAGAAGTGGCACCCATGGATGCACCACTGCCACTGGACACAGCCAAGAGCAAGTGGTCGTTTTGCTCCATCCTTCCTCAGACCTACTACAAGAGGTCAACTTACCGCATCTGAATGCTCTACCAGTCAGCTGAACAAACGCATACCCTGATTGGAAAGCAAAAGGGACTTGAACACCTTGAGAGTGATTTAAGCTAACACCCAGATCTCCACACTGGCAGTGGGCTAAAAGCATCCACATGATAGCTTCTGCAGCTCCGCTGGGGAGTTTTATTAAACCCACAGAATCTTTCACCACTTCTTTGTGATTCCCCTCACTGAGTTTCTTCCTCGTCACTTCTCACTGTTCCCCTATCACCTCTCTGGGCTTGCCCTGCTCTCTCCATCTGGCAAGTTCTCTGGACTTAACAGCTCCCTGTCCAAGTTATCCTTTACAGAGATGGCCTTCAACCCTCTTTATTCAGCCTGGGGAAGTTCAATTAGCTACTCCTGACCTCCTCCTTCCATCCCTGTCATCCCGTGACTCCTCAAATTCATCTTATGACTCCTCTCTTCCATCCCTGATGAAACCAGTATTGATAGTCCGCCAGTCCATAAACTCTGGTCCATAGATTGTGGTCCTATCTGGCTTGCTGTCCCAAAATTCCTCCCCTTTCATTCTTCTCAGGCACACCCTTGTTCACATTTCATATTCATCTGCTTTTCCAGTTTACTACCCAATTCTATTCCTCACAGTCTTCTAGCCCTCTCTATACTCACATCGCTCTCAATTATTTTCTTCCAGTTCCTGCTGAAAGCCCCAGTGCCAGCAATCACCTTCTCTGCTCTTGAATTGCTTCTCATCAGTTCTGAGCCAAGAGAGTCTTTTGATTTCCACCTATTACCTTTACATTGATGTTTTATCTTGGTGTCTCTGCCAACACATCATCTCTTGGATGTCTACACCACCTTTGTCAACTTGATGTGCCATAGGTGTACTCTGTATTTTCCTAGGAAGAACTTGTGCCATTTCCTTTCTGTCCTAGTCACCTTAGACTCCCTCCACAACCTCAGCATATTAATTGGCAACTCTTGTCTTTGCCTCTGCACACAAGCTTTCACTAAGTCCTGGTCATTCACCTTCCTCATCTGATCTTTGAAGAGCTAAAAGGTGTAGATGAGCTTTTATTCTTTCTCCTCTTGCAGCCCCGTACTACCCTTTCCTTAAGGCTTTCTTACATATGGGAAAATTGGCTTCATTTTCAGAAGGCAGGCTAAGGTTGTGTCTCCCAGGAGCACAATGTACTCCCCAACCTACCTCCCATGCATTCAAAGCCTTCGTAGGTGGCCCATGAGCAACCTGTATGCATATGCTTGCTAGTGACCAAATGGCCATTCAGTGTTCATCTGAAAAGACAACATGCTATTCTCTTTGTGAACCTGATCTTGAGGGCTGCCTCTAAGTTCTCTGCAAAATAAAAGCTGACAATAAGACTTACCCAAGCTGAAGTGGAGAAGTGGGGAACAGAACCCAGAACTGCTAAGCCCTGACCATAATACTGTCCTACTCACCAAAGACCAGGAATCTAAAAAGAGCTGAATATTAAATATTATTACCTTACCATCAGCTCCTAAATCCTGAAAGGTCAGTCCCACCTTATCAGTCTCAAGAAAGTGGTATCTTTGGCCCACTGGAAGAAGGAAGTCATTATCATGTCTAGGACATTACCTTTAGGCTTATAATGGTTCCTCACATCTTGCCGTAGGCCTGTGTGCTCTTTCAGAGCACCTCTGTAATGCACCAGCATTTCTCACAAAGCCCTTCAGCTGTCTCAGACCTGAAGACAGATATATGATCAGTGGTAAATATGTCACTCTAAATGCTGGTATAATGATTTATTGAGATTTGGATAGCTAGCAACCATGCTGGATTCCCTTCTGGTGGCCAGAAGATCTTGAAACCTGGTTTGTCAGAAGTGGGGCAAGATGAAACAAATGGCTCTCTTGGTTTATCTGCGAGTTCCCCTTATATGTTTGCTAGGACTCGGGAAACCTCCCTTTTGGGCAGGATTCCAAAGGCTAAATATTCAGCACACCTGCCATGTCCTGCCTCTATTCAGCCTATGAAATAGTCTACTCTTCAACTATCCCAGTTTCTAAGGGGACACTGAAAAGTCTTTTTCAGTCCAAACCCAACATATGACATACACAAGGTAACAATTTTTTTTGTTTGTTTGTTTTTTTTAAACTAAGGACATGAAGGACAATTAGCTGTCCTTTTTGTCCTTAGGGACAAAAGTGTTTAAGAGCCTGTCATGGCCCCAACTTCTATGAATGCATTTAATCCTTTAGAAAGCAATTAATACATTTTGTTTCCAGGTCATTCTTTGGCAGAAATTCATAGTTAAACTATGTGCTCTGTGAGTGCTGCTCTGCTTTAAATCTGATGCTTGGCAATTCTGTGGGCTAACCCACATTTTTGCAGGGAAAGAGAGCTAGTGCACAGTCTCCCATTGCACCTTCTCTGTCCTTCAGGTTTTACAGAGTTTACCATATTCTCTTCGTCTGGCTTTCCCCAAGACACATTTGAAATTTAGATTCATGCCTTCTGAAACTAAATTGAATTTGGTGTTTGCTTAAAAGCACAAAGATCAGCAGCGTCAGGAGCAAAATCCTATGTGTGTCTACAAACAGGCATGGCATGGACAGCAACAGCTCACGCAACAGCTTGTGCCAAGACTCTGGTAGGTACCAAACTGAGATAAAAACATAAGTTTACTAACAATTGGATGGATAAAAAAAAGATGTCACAGAAGCCACTGGAAAAACAGATGCAAGAGTGTTCAATCACTACTAAGAAGCTGATACTTAAGGCATCCGCTTGAAGACTACCTACTGTCTACATACAATTTCCTGAAATATTCAGGCACCTGCTCGAGTGTGTTTTCAGGCATGATTGGCTTTGAGAAAGATTTCTTCAGAACTAAGGATCTGCCTGAACAGCCTGAAGCAATAAGCTGTTAATACAGCTTAATGAAGTTCACATCAGGGTAATTTCAGTTAACATACTCTGGATTGCCATTGTAGAAAGCTCACTGATAAAGAGGAATTCAGCAAGCTGCAATAGTCACCACCTTATGATAATGCAAATACGTGTTCACATACAAAGAAGAAATGACGAAACTCCAGTATTTCCTTCTGGAATCAGTGACAAGGACATTAGCTCTTGTAACTCTTTCCTTCAGGCTTCTCTTTGTATGATTGTCAGTTTACAGCAGAAAGTCAATGTAAGAAGCTGAAGATCAACTACTCTACTGCCTTTAAGCCACATAATAATCACAAGAACTACCCTGACGAAGTAATAGGCATTTTTTTAAGGCTAATGTTAATTTGTTAATCTCTTTGTTAATTTGTTTAACTGGGATCAAATGGGATGAATTCTTTCCAGAACATGAGTCTGTCCCCAAGACCCTGAACTTAACAGGAAGACTCCTACTCCTTTATTAGCCTGCGGGTCATCCCAGTTATGCAGACATATTGGGCATTTTTGCTCCTTTCATGAGAGTCTGTGGAGCCTAGGAAATGAGCAAAAAGAGTTCTAAAGCAGTGACCCGCAAATTGTGGAGCAATCTAAAAATCTAGCAATTTAAAATAATTGCTAAGGAAAATGCTGACCTAACTAGCGTGAGCAGAACACCATTCCAACAGAGCTGCACCACCTGTTTCCACCACCAGCTCAGATCTCTCTAAACCACACTATGCTGTGCCACAAAGAGGGACGGGACTCATTGCCCAGCTTGGGCAATCCATCTAAACTGAGATGGTGATGCGCAAAATGAGTCAGCCTCTGAGGATGCCCATTTCCCTCCCTTGACTACAGACAGAGCCATGGTTAATTAGCTCAGGGTATAGACATCTAACTTTTAGGTGCCTAAGTTTGGGCACAGGAATTCTCCTCCCACATATGTCTCGAGTTAGACAAGTTAAAAGTTTAGGCTCAGCCTCTTAAAAGCACTTGCAGGCATGGCACTGTTGAAGACTTTGTCATCCTTGAGCTGCAAGTCTGCACTCCCAACTCTTCTCTTTTTCAGTGGCAACGTCATGGCTCGTCAGAGTGGTGCAGGCTAGGGGCAAGCTAATGGAAGAGGGGTGGTGTACAGTTAATCACACCATTAATTTAGGTTATTTTAGGCATTTTGGTTTTGCTCCTACCTTCAACGCTCCAAATCACACCTCCCTCCCAGGGCACCTAAGGTAAATGTCTGCAGTTAGATAGTGTGAATACCCCTGAGGTCACTTCTGTTCACCTTAAGAGGTTGGCAGGGATACAGCTCCAGATCCGGTAACACTTTGAGCAGAGTACAGAGAACACAGCGATCAAAAATTCCTCTCAGTTAAACAGATTCCCATTTATCAAAGGCTAGGACACCACCACCATAGAGCAGAGCTTGGAGGACAAACTGATATGCTGACATGAGGACCAGCAAGGCAGCATGGGTAGGCATGGCTAGCTGTGAAGATGAAACCATGCTGATTTTGCTTATATTAAGAGGTTGCTTGCTTGTTTATGGTAATTTTCTTCTGCTGCTGCCACCTCTTATCTTGACTGTGCCTTTTGGAGGTCTGTAAAGCCCACTACAAACAAAGTAGTGTTTAACAACTAGAGTCAAAGACAGAAGCACTGAAATGATCCCCAGATTTGACATGGCAGATATGATGCAGATGCTTCATTTATGACCTTCCTAACCATAGCCGTGCAAGAGTAAACAGGTAGTGACAATGGCTGCAATAAGCAGGTTGCAAAACTTTAGACTAAAGCTCAGCACCAGCTCAGTTGCAGGAAATGTGGTACCTGCTCTCACCAACACTGCTTAATTCAAACAGCCAGGAAAGGAAACGCTGGAAGCTGGCAAGACTCTTCCAATGAACTCTTCTTCATTAGTTTTCCCCCAAATAACACCAACTGTTTCTACTGTTTTCCCCAAAGAAG
>VYZW01018995.1:7975-42170 GCA_013401315.1 Balaeniceps rex | reverse complement strand
GAGAGGACTACAGAAACATGCCCTAACAGTATTATCTTAGGCAATGTCAGTTAACGTGTCTATTACTGCAGCATGAGATACATGAAGATATTTAATCATATGACTGAGTAAGCCATCTACGTAGTTTTCAGGACCTGTGATGGGCTGAAGTAGCAGACTGAATCAGCTGATGGACCAAAGGAGTAGAGCCTCTTGCAGCATAATTAAATCCACCCAAAATCCACCAGGAATGCACTGCAGAAAGCTTACCACTCTTGCGAGATCTGGAGAAGCGAGGAGGCCCAGCAGGAGGCCCATAGAAGTCAACTTTGTGTGGATGAATAATAACTATTTTTCCTTGCAGCTCTGCCTATTTGTGCCATGCCCATGTGAATCATGGCTGTATTAGCACTGACATGTCATCACAAGAATTTCCATGGGTACGACTCAAAGATACTCAGGCTAAGGACAGCACTGGAGATTACTGACTATGGGAAGCACTTCTAGCAGAAGCACTGGTTTTGCTGAACCTCCTGACCCGTGTCAAACACAGCATACACAAATACATGTCCATCAGAGTCAGGCAAGTTACCAAGAATTTTGCACAGCCACTGATGACAGACAGACATCTCCGACACGCTCCTTCTGAACTCTAATTCTTGCTGTCACAGGGCACACACCAGTACTCAGCCAAGCACCTTTGGAAACAACTCTCAACTCACCATCAGCTGGGGCATTGCACTAGCTTTTCCCCCACTGCATGGCTTGAAGCTGGCACTGTGGGTTTTCTAAATCCATGGCTATGTTAAAGACTTCCAACTTCTGCCTTGTCCTAACAGGCACATGTGCTCTACCACCCATGGTATGTACCGCAGACTGGCTGGCAATCTGTTTTTCCACTGTGTAGGAGGCCCACGCCTCTCTGCCATCTTGCCACCATTCATTTTTCATTGCTTCTGAAAACAACCTGAAAATAACCCTGCTCTGATTAAGTTTAATGAAGCAGGAAACCCTCCAAGCACATTCTTCCCAAATAATCTGCTTACTGCTCTATCACATCTACTGCCTTTACCCATCATACCCTCCTGCACTTCTGAATCCATTTATTTGCTCCTGTTTTGGCTGTAACGAGTGGACCGCTCAGTTTCCATGAGAACGGAGTCAATGGGAAATGAGGGGAAATCTAGAAATTATTTTTAGATCATTTAATAATTTAATGTGTAGCAACAAATAGAAATTCATAAGAAAATATGGATTCTACCCTACTAGCCAAGAGTTTAGGTGAGTGCAATGAATGACAAAAAAACCCCTAGCTCCTTCTGAACATCTGTTTGCAAGACAAAACAGCTTCCTCCAGTCGAAAATGGGATGATTGAAGGTGTCTACATTGACAGCTGATCAGCTATGGCCAAAGTCCATTTAATAAGTCCAATGTCCCCTGAGAAATCTGCAAATAGTATTGCTTCTTGCCAATACCAGTTACATTACTCTGAATTTCCACAGATACTGCTCCTCAATGTCCTTGCTCAGGGCTCCAGCTTGGTGGTGTTTTCTCTTTCTCCATCCATAACAGGTTTTAGATCACTCCCCTCTGCACAGTAGTGCCAGCTGAGCCGCAGGCTTTTTCAGAACTGGGAATGAAAAGCAAGCAGAGATCCTGGACATGGCTGGTTAAGACAACTGGCACGCTTACTGAAGAAGCTTTCGCTGCAAGCCATCCTACCTCTGCTGAGGATTTCATTTTCCAGATATCCTAATTTGGGACGTCCCAACAACCTACATCCACTCTGAGAGAGAGACAAAATTCTCAGAAGCAGGAAGAGAATGCTACACCGCCCCTGAACAAAAGCATCGATGTCCCTCCTTGACCTGGGAGAGACCCGAAAGCCTTCGTACATACCCACATGTTCTCACGCTTGCAGATGGAACCTAAATCATGTTCTGAGCTGACTGCATGTCCATCATGCCATGCACACAGGTAACCACGCCCAAATACAGCTCCTGAAACCATCCCAACACTTAGCCTTTGCCTGAGCAATAAACAAAAACCCTGGCAATTTTGGCACTTATACCGTTCCAAGCAAAGTTGAAGTTTCCCATTTCACTGCAGTGGCTGGACAACTTATTGACAAATGCTTGTTTAGGCATTCTTTCTCACAGCTCCCAAAACACAAAATGAGGAAAAACAAAAGATTATTTCTGCTACTTTGGTTCTGCATGATTACTGTTCATTCCATATAACAAAGGAACTTATATTAAAGTTTTCAACTGTCCAAAGAAGGATCATCTGCTGCATCAAGCCTGTGAAAAAAGTGTACTCCCTTTTTCTAAGCAACTGAATGTTCACTCAAGCTAATTAGCAGTATATTAAACTGCATGAAAATGGGGACCACAGCACCTTTTCTTTCCAGTTTGTATTCTGCAAACATAGTCATGTCTAACCATAGCAGAAAAATAAGCTAACACTGTTATTTTGCAACGAGCCATTTACGTAACGAAAAATCATTGCTATTTTTTTATCTGTAATAGATCTAATAAAATAGCACCTTCTTCAGTAAATGAAATATGCCAGTAAGTAAACAATGACTTGAATTACTCATTCTGCCCACATACTCTGCACAGCATTCTCACATTTTGTATATTTGGCCCTCTGCCTTCAACTGGATGTACTGATTCCCCCAGATAGCTCAGGCAGCTCCTGAAGACTTAAGTTATAATGTCCTGGCTCACTGAAAAGGCTGTTTACAGCAGTGCCTTCATCGCTAAGAAATCTGTCTCTTGATTCTTCGGCAGGGTGCAATTATTGACATCAAGGTCTGGCTCTCCCCTCTAAGGTGAAGGCTTCATACTGGCGCTCCCACCTGGACCTAGAACGTGCTCAGTGACAGAGCGGGGCATTGGCACTGCAAGAAACGTGTCTCAAGAATGAAGAATATAAACAGCTGCTAGCATAAAGTCACACAGCCTCGCATAGCTGCCATGAAACTCTGTCATCTCAAGGGCAAAATCTGATGTATTGCAATGAGGATAACGATAAAAATATAAAGGCATGCGTCTTGTTCCATCCCCTAAAAAAGGGCCTTGGCCAAGGCAAAGAGAATTTTGCAGGTTGCCAATAGCGACTGTCATGTTTACAGAGTACACTATGCATGATCATCGTGCACAGTAGAAAAATGACGTAAGTATTTCCCGCAGCTTGATACCATGCATTCACTATTAGACAGGTGTCTGCAGAGCTCCGGTGCCCTACTGGGCCAGATCCTTAGCTGGGCAAACTGGCAAAATGCTGCTGTATGTGTGGAAAGTGGGAGATTTATAACAGCTGAAGAGCTGCACAGTAATTTCTTGAAGTAAGAAATGATACCTGTTTCTATTAATATAGGAAGGAATAATTTGCATATAGATACACACACATGCATAGATGCCAATACCAACACTGATGTCTTACACAAGTAACATACATACAACTCATGTCACATACAGCTGTCTCTGAATGACTGCTTAATGTTGAAATATACAGTCCAAAAATAGGAATGTATTATTATATTTCAAAATAGTGAAACTTCCCCCCACCTCTTCCGCATCCAAATTCATGGACTATGCATTTCAACAGGATTCACTACCTCAGCCAGGAGCTCTAAGTCTGGTTGAGTCTGAAAGTCTTTGCAAGCCTCATACCTGAACCCTTGCGTAGCTTGACAGATACTGAGAGTATGCTGCCTCCTTTCCTGAATGTTCCTTAGTTTCAGACATAACATCAGTGCTTCTGTGATGGTGATGGTGGGACTTCTGATCATGGTGGCCATCCCTTTTCCTGGCTTCTGTGTCAAACAAGACATGCGTTAGCCTGTCCAGATAGTTCTCCAGCTCTTCCTGGGTGTGCTCCAATTGTTTGCCAACATTACTGGGGAAAAAGGAAGCAGATGGTGGGGGGCTTTTACTTTCCCTCTCCTTCTTGGCCTCTTCCACATGTGGGTTATGCCTCATTAGAAGAAGCACCACGATAAGCAAGATCAGGCAGAGATACACAACCCAGACTTCTTCCATCTTGGTGGTGAGATACCAAGGAGCTCGTAGTGCCTGTTGATGTACTCAAACAGAAGACAAATGGGCCAAATACAGTAGGTGGTCAGTGATTCCCAGCTGTCAGTATCCACGGGAAGGACTGTTACCAGTTATCAAAGCACTGTGGTAGCTGATGTCAAAGCTCAATTTTCTAAAGCAGTGTGGCTTACAAGCCTTTCTGCAGTCCTAATATGAAAGCAGCACAAACAGTGAGCAGCAAAAAAAATTTAAGCAAAGAAAATAAAACAACTTCGTCCTTAGAGTAAAATAACTTCAGCAGAAAGATACAAGATCATCTGTCACAGCTCCATATGATCTTAAAATAGCAGTATTTTTCCTCTTTGTTAAGGAACTGCAGGTTCAATGCTTATTACTCTTCAAATGACTTTCCTTCTGTTACAGTGATCAAATTGTTGTCTTGCTTGAAGTGGTATGCTTTTCTTCTTTCTAATTCGAAGAAAAGTTAAGTTAGGATTGGGGTTTTCCTCCCCAAAGGAAGATAATAAAATATATAAGCCTTTAGGGGATGCTGAGTCCGCAGTCTACCCTCAGCACTCTTCAAAGAAATTTAAGTGGCAGAAGGGAATATTAGTCACCTGAGTTACAGATTCAGTAAGACCAATCTGTTGGGCTTCCTTCTGTCTTTGCTGGTCTTGGGAGAGGGAGTCCTCATAGAAGTGGCTGCTGGGACTCAGGAGATAATTTCAGCTGAACTTTGCGGGGATCCCTTGGAGATCCTTTGTAGGCTGTTCCTCAGTGACTCTGCCCCCCAATTACTCATAGCAGAAGACAGGCAGCCCAGGGAGCAATAAATGCATTTCCACTGACCTAGCCCAAGGGAAGGGATTGGAAGAATTTACCAATTAGAGCCCAGCATCCAGGTTAACACCCAAAATGTAAGCAGGGACAAGCAGCCGCCAGGACAGGGNCCCCCCCCCCCCCCCCCCCCCCGAGGCAGGGTCTGTCTGGAACAGGATTGCGTTTCCTAACCTTTGCTAGGGGGATCTTTTTACACATGAGGATGCCAAGCCTAAAAGGAGCAGAGATCACACCCGGATTTCTGCTGCCTCTGTGTGGAAACATTCTTGGGCTCACCCTGCCACAGAGACAACTCTAAAATTCTTCACTTTGTTCTCAAAAGTGAGACCTTTCCTCTGCTTTACTACAGTGAATGGTCTGAGAAAAGTTATAGCGTTCCTTCATCCCATTACTCACTTCACAAGTTGATCCTCAGCTTTTACTTTTTCAAGACCAATACTATTAAGCAAGTTTTGCTCTAGAGGCACTGTTGTACTTCACACTCCCTTTTTGCCTTGTCTTTAAGTCATTTCTGAGGTCACAACCATACTGGAAGATCTTGTAAGCAGTTTGCTGCCTACAAGCCTGGGCCTGGCACTGCTGCACTACATTTAGGTGGGCAGTTGCCAAAGAGATACAGTACTGCAAATCCAGTCACCCTTTCTGCACTGATCTCAAATGCATGCACGAACCTGAGGATGCAGAAAGAGACAGGCAGGCCAGAACTGAGCTCAATTTTCTACCAAAACTGATCTACATTTCCTTCATGCAAGAACACTGGAACAGAGAACTCCAAGCAGATGAGAACATCTCCTTTCTCCCCCCCACTGTACATTATTAATGCCTTAGGGCATGGACCATGCCTCCAGCCACATGTATTACAGTAACGAGTAAAGCCCTGACCCAAACCTCACACTGCTCTAGTAAGAGATGTCACTGAAACCCTAAACAGTATTGAAATCCTAAAGAAAGAAATGCTAAGAGAAGAAAACTTTTTTTTTTTAAATGTCATTAAGATTGCATTGTGGCTCCTATAAAGGGGAACGGACTGATGGAGCAGCGAGAGCATTCCCTAACTTCTAATAACATTGCTTGTTTCCTCTTGAACAAATGATAATGCAGCAGAGATGCTTCAAACATCAGAAAAGAGTGAAGTAAAGACTGCTGTAATTTCAGATGAAAAATACTACAGAGTTGCCTCTTCAAGACACAATCATTAGTGAAATAACTTGGGCACGTCCATCAAAAATGCAGGAGGCATCACGTTGACTGTGAAAACAGGGAGCTGACACAGAAAGGCAAAAATGAAGCACTTCGAAAGGAATATGGGTTCCCTTTGCAAGTCAGCATTACGTGAAGACCTCTGAAAAACCACAGGAGCTGCTCACATATTAGAATGCATTTTTCTCTGCCCTCTTTGGAGATAAATCAGCTAGATTAGGTCACACCAAATGTCTATCTCACTGGTATCTCTAGTCTAATTTTGAATGCCTAACGAATAGTATAAGCACGACACAATTATGTAAGAATGCTTCCCAGAATACTCCTGCAGCCTTCCACAGCACAGGATTTTGCAACGTTTTAGCAACTCTAGCTTTACCTGAAACAAGACAAGGAAAAAAATATTTCCAACCATAACCAGCTAGGAAAGAAAACAGCTTTAGTTCCAAGGTCATGTACAAGACGCTCTTTAATCTTAGTAAATGGCATGAAAACAGTAAAAGTTTGACGACGACACAGCTTTTGTATGTTTAATATAAAATCCTGGAAATCAAAAAAATACTGTATAGTGTTGTTCCATACAGTCAAAGTAACAGCAGTGCTCCTCACTAAGTAAAATAATAATCTGCTAACCTATTGATTTCCAGAAGTCTTCTCTCTGTATTTCTCCTCATGAGATATGTTACCCAGGTTCAGTTTCTCCTTATGCCTAGACAGGCATTCTTTAAAATACTTAAAACAAAAAAAAATCCTCACAGATGCAACTGACTGCATCAGAGCTTAGTAATAAAATAATTTTTTTTGTAGCCAACATCAGCTTTTTTGAAGTCTTTCCCAGCAAATGTTTTCCACCGTCTCTCAGCTGCTCTCAGTACACCCTGGAATCTGCCTACACTCTCATTTCTCACTTCTCATACAGGATGACTGACTGGCCTATAAAAAGGAAGGAAAGCACTGCACCCTAGAGACACCTGATACCATGTTTCCTTTTAAAGGACTTCTGTTCCTTCAGCTTTTTTAGGCTGAGTGGGGAACATTTTCTGCATGAACATAGGAAGTGGGTTCAGTGGCTGAAGCAGTATTGAAACACTGGAAACACGTTCAACTGTTCAGAAAGCAAAAATTTAATACAAATCAAATGCAAGAGAACCTTTGGGCGCTCACAGTTCATTTTACTGCTACCCAAGGTTTGGCATGCAGCTGATTTACCCTGAGTCACTGGTGGTTGTAACTGGGCTACAAGAACTGATTGTGCATCCTTCCTAGCAGGCCAGAACCTGGCTTCAGCAACAGAAATTTTTCCCTGTCTGGAAACAGCTGTCCTTACATCCCTGGGCTAGATTAAATCAGCATTTGTAGTTCTCTTCTAAGTCTGCACCTGTCATTTAAAGAGATGAATGAGTAAGGATGATTCTCACTTATTTTCCTCCAAGATCATAAACTCGTACTCTCTAGATGGCAGCGATTACACACACTGCCCAGTGTTTTCTGGCTACCAGAAGCTGCATTCACAGAGACTCATATGAAGTGGTAGCATTCAACTATCCAGTATGCTTACACTGCTGGATCTTCACAGAAGCTGGATCTTCATTACAAACCATTCCCTTCTGTATGCATCGCTACCTCATCTGCTATAAAAGGTCTGCTCTATTTAAAAGCAATAGGAGAATGGGAAAATCTCCCAGTATGAGACAGGTTCTTAGGTTAATGTCAATTCTACAGGAAGAAAAACAGATCCTTCCAGACTCTGTGCTGATCTTTTGCAAAGGTGCCTTTCCACAGTGTGAGGACAGAGTACTATGTAGACTGAGCCTTGGGGTCATGTGTAGTAGGCAGATCTGTTTTAAACCTCCAGATAAGGCACTCTGAAAGAGGATCCTTTCTTTAGGAAATACAGAGATTCTTGTGTAACATTTTCTACTGCACAGCATCTTTCCACCAGTTTTCTTAAATTTATAGGAGATTTGGCACAGTTTTTAGCCACAGTTTTAGTCTAAGAGACTTTCCTGCAAGAAATTAAAGCGAAACTCTTCTTGGGAAGTTGTGAATTTGAATAAGCCTGCATTAAGTGTCCTGGGTGACTCTGAAGGGGATCCTGCTGAACCTTGGCTTTTCCTGCAAGCTCCTGAGCGCTTCCGGATGAACTGGCAGTTCTTGTTGCGGATGTTTCCCTTCACTTCCATGACCCTGGCAGATTTTGCAGCTTAAAGAGGGGAGAAAAGAGCAGTAAGAGATGGTTAGTCATCTCATATAGTGAGGTCCCACTCTGCAAAGCAATATGGAGGGCAGGAGCGAAGCCCTTTCCTCTTCACTTTCCCCAGTATGCAAAGTTCTCCCACCTATTTCCATGAGCTTCAGCTCTTTGCATCGCTCCTCCTCCATCTTCTTCCTATAGTCTCCAAACATGGATCTCATGAGCTGACGCTTCTTCACCAGTGGAGCCTTGTCATTGCGCAGTGTCTTGATTGCATGCAGAGCCTCCTCAACTGAAGCAGCGCAAAGGAGAAACAATGCACAGTTTGACTCCACGCTGGCTCTGCTCCTGCACGCCTGCCAACCCTTCCCACAGGGGAGATCTCTCGTTTACTTGAATGCTTACCCTGCTTTGGAGTGGATTTCTGTGTCTTCAGGCCAAGTTCCAGCTGTTCCACACACCAGTCTACCTCTTTCCACAACTGGTCATCTGACTGCTATGCAACATGGAGCACAGTGAGCATGAGGAAATAAGTCATCCAAAAATTAGAGCAGCAGTTGCTACACAGGGAAAAAATGTATCTGCATGAAGTGAGGGCTATTCCAAATTTCATGTTCTGGTGATCACTTCATAGACTTCATGACATTTTTCCCTATAGTGCTTTTCATTGCATAAACTTAAAGCACTGGAAAAATGTTTTAGTTGTAACTCACTGCCTCTATTTGATGGATTTAATATTTGGCTGCCGTTCAGATGACGCAGTTTTCTGGAAAGCTGTCCAGGGCCTTTCCTCTGAAAAAAGCTGTCAAATCAACTTACAGATGGGAGGAATAAGCATTAACAACAACCTCCACCCACCCCCAAACCTGCCTGAAATCAAGAAGCAAACAGTGGACAAAATCAGAAGCTTGGTGTCTTGGCTCCTGCGTGCTTGTTCAACCAGAAATGCATGAAGAGAAGGCAGCTGAAGCCCATGAAGATGGAAGAAGCCAAGTCCCAACAGCAAAGCCAGCTGGCTAACCAAGCAGTGGGAGAGAAACAGGGCTGCATCCTGGGCTGAAGCAATTCTTAACTGTTACGTACATGTAAACATAAAAGCCCTCATGCCATTTACTTCTTTTCAACAGTCTCCTTCCAATGGACTGGAAGGTCTTTACATCACCTTCAAATCTTTCTATCTTTCTGGTACTCAGCAGCATTTATTGGTAGGGTTGTTGGTGAAGCAGCACTTTGGATGGAATGCTTCAAGAGGCAGGTGAACACTCAGTACAACTTCACTGTAGAACATTAACAAAAGCAAGTTTTTTGTAATTTTTTATTTCAGTATTGCTCAGCTGGCATTGTTTGTTAATAATAACTACACCAGTGCTGAAAAGAAAAATAAAATTAAGACCTGGACCTTAGTATAACATTAAAAGACCTCAGGGTGTGCCTTAATGGTGTGTTTACACCTAACTTGCAACTTCAGTCAATTTCTGGGTCATGCCTTACAGTGGGAACCTTCTCAGAAGCACCCTTAAGCTTTGCACCAAACCCTGCCACAGCCTTGGCTACACCAGCTAGCAGCTCCACACCTCAGCTTTGCTATTTGCGTTATGTGAGCAATTCATCCTACCTGGTAACACACAAGTCAGGGGTACAGTGCCTGGTTCAGCACTCACAGATACCAGCTTGGCACTGACTGAGGACAGTTACCTGCGGGTTTTTTTTTTTGTTTGGTTGTTTTTTTTAAGAAAACATGGCACCCAGCTTCCCAGGATTAGTCATCACAAGTCTAAACATGAAATGTTTCAGCACAAGCCTGAAGCAGACAATGAAGGACCATTAACTTCCTTTCCGCTGATTAGGTTCCTCAACTGTCTAGCAGAGAAAGAAAACAGCTGCTGTAAGAAATAAGCAGCAATCCTTGTCTTTCAACTTTCATCTCAAGCCAGTATGCTAACTGTTAAACTACACAAAGAGATAAAGTTTCTCTTTTGCTCAAGCGTTTATAAATTATGGGATCCCATCAATATTTAAATACCTGAGAGATCTCATCCTGGTCGGAGGTATCTTTATTCTGACATCTGTTAGCTTCTGCCTTTGCCTTCCTGTTGACCTCAGTTTCTTCTATCTCCTTTTTACTGACAGATGTTTTCTGTTTCTTCTTCTTTTTCTTCTTCTGGGCAGCTCCATCTGCTGTTGATTTCTCTGTCACTGTCTCATCTCCAGGGGCAGTCTTTGGTTGGGGCATCTTTAACATGACATGGCTTCTATCCTCTTTGGGTGCACTACCAGTTTGAGTCAACTCAGGCTTCTGCAAGGCTGAAATCCATGGCATACCTGCTGATTCAGTAGGCAGTAAATTACCCAGCACTTTATGATCTGCTGTACGCTCTATATGTTGGCTTGCTGGAACTAATGGAACCAGAGAACAGTCTTCATCTGGGATGGCAAAGTCGAAAGCAAACTTGGGTTCTTGTCCAGAGGCAGCAAAACTCAAAGCTCCATTCCAGTTCTCCTGCTCAGTGGCTCTTACATTGGTTTGTATCTGCTCAGCACCACTGACACCAGGGACTACTTCCAAAGGTGTGCCAGTTACTTCTGGGTCGATCTCAGAAAGTATAAAATCAAATCGGAAGCTGTTGTCAGATGACACAAACCACTTTGGCTTTCCTTCAGAAATTTGGTCAGACTGTTTCCCATACACCACACCACCTGAAGCCTGCCCATTGCTTTGCTGTACTTCTACATCACCAAGTTTCACATCTAGAAAAGATAAAGAATAATGTTTCTATCAATATGCCAGTTTCCTACTACGGGGATGCCACTGCTACTGCAACTCCCTCTGTAAGGCATTGCCACAGAGAGGCGATCCAATCGAAAGCTGCAACTTAAGAAATCTACAGAAAAGAACCAAATACCACCATCCCCTGAAGGGACAGTTCAAGCTCACCTGCTTTCTCCGTACTCTTCTGATCCTCAGCCATCTTGAAACGATAATCCCCAGACACATGGTTTATCACTTGTTGCTTCTTCACAAAAGGAGTCTCATGGGAGTGCAGGACCTTGAGAATGTGCTGTGCCTCCTCTGCTGCACTCAAGAAAAAGACCAAGAGAGACAAGAAACCAGTTATGGTGGGCCTTACACACCATATTGTGGAATGTTGATGACTCGGTCTCCTCTGAATGTGTTCTGTGTTCATACCACCTCTGACTAATCCATGACTGGCATTCAATTGAAAGGAAACTCCAAGTGCTTCTGGAAGCCAAAATGCCGTGAAATATTCTTAAAAGAAAAAAAAAAATAGATCTTAACTGCTTATTATATACAGTAAGAATCTTACACTGTGCTAAGTGCACTACTAATGGCACAGAATCACAGAATCATTAAGGCTGGAAAAGACCTCTAAGATCATCTAGTCCAGCCGTCAACCCAACACCACCATACCCACTAAACCATGTCCCAGAGTGCCATGTCTACATGTTTTTTGAACACCTCCAGGGATGGTGACTCCACCACCTCTCTGGGAAGCCTGTTCCAATGCCTGACCACCCTTTCAGTAAAGAAATTTTTCTTAATATCCAATCTAAACCTCCCCTGATGCAACTTGAGGCCATTTCCTCTCGTCCCATTGCTTGTTACTTGGGAGAAGAGACTGACACCCACCTCACTACAACCTCCTTTCAGGTAGTTGTAGAGAGCGATAAGGTCTCCCCTCAGTCTCCTCTTCTCCAGGCTAAACAACTCCAGGTCCCTCAGCCACTCCTCATAGGACTTGTGCTCTAGACCCTTCACCAGCTTCATTGCCCTTCTCTGGACACACTCCAGCATCGCAATGTCCTTCTTGTAGCAAGGGGCCCGAAACTGAACACAGTATTCGAGGTGCAGCCTCACCAATGCAAAGAGTACAGGGGCACGATCACTTCCCTAGTCCTGCTGGCCACACTATTCCTGATACAAGCCAGGATGCTGCTGGCCTTCTTGGCCACCTGGGCACACTGCTGGCTCATGTTCAGCCGGCTGTCAACCAGCACCCCCAGGTCCTTTTCCTCCAGGCAGCTTTCCAGCCACTCCTCCCCAAGCCTGTAGCGTTGCATGGGGTTGTTGTGGCCCAAGTGCGGGACCCGGCACTTGGCGTTCTTGAACCTCATACAATTGACCTCGGCCCATTGATCCAGCCTGTCCAGATCCCTCTGCAGAGCCCTCCTACCCTCAAGCAGATAGACACTCCCACCCAATTTGGTGTCATCTGCAAACTTACTGAGGGCGCAGTCAATCCCCTCATCCAGGTCGTTGATAAAGATATTAAACAAGGCTGGCCCCAAAACTGAGCCCTGGGGAACACCACTAGTGACTGGTCGCCAACTGGATTTAACTCTGTTCACCACAACTCTCTGGGCTCAGCCATCCAGCCAGTGTTTTTACACCGTGAAGAGTACACCTGTCTAAGCTATCAACCGCCAGCTTCTCCAGGAGAAGCTACACAGGGCTTAACAACCCTTCCCCCAAAGCAACTGATAAATCCAAGAGCCTAGCTCAGTGTGTCTTCTCTGGAAAACTAGAAAAAAATCGGACTGAGTAGTGAGCACACTCTGAAAAGCTGGACTCTTGCCTGATTCTCATACAAACCAGCCTGATCACAATAGCAATCCCAATTCTTTGGGTCAGAGCAAATTCTCTAAAAAGCATAGCTGTTGTTCTGTGCCAGCAGTCCCCAAAGACCTCAGTTTGGGAACTCCAGATATGCATAGTCTTCCAGTGTTTGTCTCTCACATTTCAAGCCACAAAAAAGCTTGATGTGCTACACTAGTACTTTGGAATGGGCACACACCCATCTCTCTTGGCTGCAGTGCACCTCTCTGGGACTCTCCAAATGAGCTGTATCTTGCAGATCCAACACTGAGAGTCCCACGCTAGGAATAGAGTAATGGCACGCAAGTACAAGGCAGAAACGCTGCAGTGAGGCTACAGCCACCCACAAAAGTGGGATGTATCTTCACAGCACCTGAGCGTCAGGGTCCTGAGCACACCTTTCCCCCTACCTCAAGGAGCTTAGCTGGCTGCATTCAAGGCCTGCTTGTTAATGAGAGCTGTTACAAAAAAAAAAAGAGCTAGAAAAAGTTTCAGGGGAACCTCTCCCCTCCCTCACTTGGGAGCTATTTTAAGCTGAGGATCTCATCCGTAGCACTGCTGCAGCCAGGTACCTCCAGAGCTTGAATTCCTGGCTAGAGCTTGGATCTGGCATATCACTGCAGACTTCTCTGGCAATCTGGACTCCAGGCAGAGCCTGGTTACCATTAGCAGTACTGCTTTGCTCTCCTGGGTCAGGTACTGTGCAAATGAGCCCTTTTCTGGCCAAGTCATTGCCTTTGCTTGCCTTGTCACTGTGCTCAGCTCCTGCCTCCCCTCCAGGAGCAGCCTTCCCCTGCTGCTGCTGGACACAAGGTACCAGGTGTAACAAAATAGTTTGATGCTCAAGCATGGTGTGTGGGCACGTATTAATCACTGCTACATCCTCAGGTGCGCAGCACTCATGTAAGCGTCTTACAAAGGGTAGCCACACCCCTCCTCTAAATGTTAACTACTAGCCATCAGTAGGAGCAGGACATTATCTTCATATATTTACAAGTTGGACTGACTAGATCAAACTGTGATCTTCTGAAAAATATTTTATAGGATTTCATCTTTCATGCAATTTCTCCTTGGAACAAGCTTCACAAAAATAAACCTACTGGTGTTTAAGGGCCAGATGCACTGGCACAGTGTTTCCTTAAGATCGGAAAACAAAAGCAGAGGTGTAGCAGAACCAAACAACAAGCCGTTAGATGGGACAATGAGAACATGAGCAAGAATACAGAAAACAAGGAGAATGAACATCACAGGAATGAAAGATGAAGCTGCTTCCAGACAGAGAGTTCTTAAAGTTCAATGCTTTATCTTTTTTTGTATTTAAAACAGAACTCATATAACACAAGAATAGGAAACAGATAGGAGAGAAGAAACAGAAAAATGTCCAGGTCTGCTAAATCAGAACTGAGATTGGAATATGGCTGCAGACTGTGAGAGAGGCAACGTACCTTGTTTTGGGGTTGGATTGAGGCAAAGGAGATTTGCCTCCAGCTGCGAAATGCACCACTCCAGCTCATCTTGGAACGTGCCCTGGGGAGCCTTGAACATGGGATGGGGGAAAGGCACAATGTTTAAAAGAAACACAAATCTCTCACCTGCAAAACTGATTCCAAAACTGAGTTTTCTGAAGTCCCCTCCCCTCTTATGTGGGAGATCAGACTAGTGGGTTGTAAACTCCTTTTCTGGCACTACGCTTGAGGTGTGTTGTGTAACAGTTCAATTTATATCATAAATCAACAGAGCACAGGGTGGGACACAAGCCCTGCAATACTCCCTATTTGGAGAGCACCAAATGAGCCCTCTTCATTACAAAAATTTGAGACAATGAAGGCTTACTAGCAGTAAGCAACCCACTCCTGGCAAGCTGAGACGTCCCACAGATTGTTTTATTTCTTTTTTCTCCACCTCCCTTTTTAAAGGCCCCAAATGGAAGATTTCTCATTTTTCCTGAAGCTTATTCTATGGCATAATATGTCTCCACAGCAGGAAATTTCCCTCCAGCACAGCTCTGGCAATACACAGAATTTATCTTTATTCTAAACACAAGTCCTTAAGACTACATTTGCTGTATTTTTACCTTGCATGCCTCCTGCTAAGCAGTTGCAAAGTAAGGCTTAGAAGTCTGCCTCTGAACAAGACAATAGCTACAACGCATTAGAAAAAGAAAAAAAATCTTGCCTTAGCAGAATAACGAGGTGACCAGGAATTTGGAAAGGTAGGCACAAGTGCTAGGGAAGTCCTTTAAAGAACACCTCGTGGGAGCTGGGCGCACTGCTGCGGGCTGGAGAAGAGCCTGGGCCTGGAGAAAGGTGCCTCGGCAAAGGGCCGATGGAGAAGAGGATGCCTCAGAACAGAAGCGAGAGGCAGAGAGGGGGCCGAGCAAAGCTCTTACCCGCTCCATGCTGGGCAGTCTCCGCGCCGCCACGGGGAGGAAACTGGGCCCCTCTGCCACCGCACACCTCCGGTCACGGAACAGCGTGTGGGCTCCCAGGCTCCAGCTCCGCCCGGGCCGCCGACGGCACCAGCAACTGGGACCTGAAGGCTGCTCGCCGCCCCTCAGCCGCCGGGGCCAGACCTAAGGCAATTGCCGAGGCCCGGGTAATGAAGGCGGGACTGGCCCGCGCGCCGTGCACCGGCCAAAGGCCTCCCCCGAACGCGGTCCGCTTACCGCCCCTCCGGCTGATCCCCGGGCCCCGCGCTTCCGTTCCGCCCGCCGCGGTGAGGGGAAAGCGGTGTCTGCCCGGGCCCCCCTCGCCCCTCGGGGCCCCCGTACCCAGCACGGACCCGCCGGGGAGGACGGGGAAAGGCCCCGCTGCTGGCCGGGGCGAGGCGCTGGTCACAGACCGCCATAGGCCACAACGGCCACAGGGGCGGCCCCTCCGCTCAGCCCGGGTGGGGCGGGTGGCACCAGCAGCGTCCATCCCGGCGGCCTGCCCGGCTCTCCAGTGCCAGC
Organism: Balaeniceps rex; assembly: GCA_013401315.1. Taxonomy (NCBI): domain Eukaryota; kingdom Metazoa; phylum Chordata; class Aves; order Pelecaniformes; family Balaenicipitidae; genus Balaeniceps; species Balaeniceps rex. The sequence continues at coordinate 26,348 of VYZW01018995.1, read as the reverse complement.
CCTCGCCGGAGCCTGCGCAGGGAGGGCTGGGTGAAGGCTCGAGGTGCCGAAGCACAAGGCCTTCCTCTGAAGCAGGGGGAGACAAGTTTGGGGACGCCTCGGTGGGAGGTGGATCAGAGGAGCCAAGGTCCCACCTTGGCGGTGCGTTTGTTCCCCCACAAGCTCGCCTCCCTCCTCCCCCTGAGCACCACAGGGAGCTGCTGGGCCACCTTTCCGCTGCCAGGATGCTGGCTGTGTGGCTGCGGCCTCCCTCCATGGGACCAAATCCCATGGCACCTTCAGGAGCACCCACATCAACGTTGTCCCCATCAAGACGCAGAGGCGCAAGAGCCATGGTGCCACTGGCAGCTCGTATCCCAGCCTGATACATGCCATGCCACCATACAACACCATGGGTAGGGTACAGACTATTTTCAGCAGACAAAAAAGGGTAATACGCATATACAGGTATTGTCTAATTCCATTTCTATTGTAGATTTCCTTTTGATTATTCAATTTTGTAAATAAAAAAAGTTAGACACCTTGTTTCATATGCATTTTTTTCCCTTGGATTTTTTTCAACAGCAGTCAAAAGTGCCCCCACTGAGATTTGCAATGCTGTAGCACATCACATTTCACAGCACAGTATTTTATGTCTCTTTCAAATGCTTCAAATCATGGAGGTTAAAGTTTCTGCTGACATTGGCAGTTGATGTTAGAAATTCTCCAGGGCTGCCAGTTATTCTAGCAGGGCTAGGAAAGCACTTCCAAATGTTGCTGTTAAAGGTTATAAAAAGGTACTGGAAAAATTGGCACACTTCTGCCAATCCCAACCATACTTTTGTCTTGCCTTACAACCTCCACCCTTGCTAAGACTTAGCCCTTGTCTAAGCCCTCCTCTCACTACAAAAACAGTCTAACTAGTTTGAGGCTTGTCAGAAGTTGTCTAAGACTTATCTCAAGGCTTTTCTGACTGCAGTAGGTCCAAAATCAGCATCAGTCTTCACACAGAAGTGTCCAAGTGTCAGGAATGGAGCTGACAGTCAAGTATTGGAGAAGATAATGAGCACAGGAATAATGAGATGTCAGCAACTGCCTTGAAAGGCCAGAATCCCACTGCAGTTCTCCTCTTCCTCAGTCCCTGAGCTGGACCGAGGACTTGTGAGCCCATCACTACCAGTCTGCATGCGGTCCCTAAAGCAAAACCTTCCCGTCTGTGGCCTGACGCACAAACCCATGAGATGATGCAAAGGCTCTACTAGGTACGGCTGGGCACAGAGCCTGCAGAACCCATCTAGCCAGAACAAGGGGTGAAGAGGAACATTGCTTTCTATGGCAGGATGCTGTCCATGTCTCCAACCGAAACCACATGCTGTGGACTCAATGCCCATGCAGGGAAAAGGCACAAAGGACCAGCAATGCCTCATTTTTCCTGGGTTTGATCTCTGCCCTGAGGATTCAGCCCACATGGATTCACAGCCTCCCAATGGCACCGAGTCAGCGAGCTGTGACAGCCTTGCTCTGGAGGACACACGACAGAGGGACTGCCGGGGGATCAGAACATGATCCTCAACTTCTGCTGACACAACAGGAACCTTTTAACGTGAAGAGCTGCGAGCTGAGCTGGTGGAAGCTGATGTCTAACCAGCCATAGCTGCCCAGGAGCAAGGCAAACAGCAGGCAAAGGAATGGAAATGGCTTGAGCCTGCCTTGGGCATGGGGCAGGTTAGTATGTGCTGTGACAGCTTCACACTGCTGTAAGATGGCAACAGGAGCACCTCTGTCTGGGGACTCCATGCAGGACAGCTGTGCAGACCTTCAGGTCAGTCTAGGGACTGACAATCCCCTCCAACACAGATCTGCCTGCTTTCCCCACTCCATCAACTGAGCACCAACAAATTTGTTGCAGGCATGGCTGTAACTGGAAGCAGCGGTTGCGCTGGAAAATGCAGCTCTTTGGTATGAGGCTCCTTTAAGGGAGTTGCAGGAAGGAATTAAAAAAAACAAAAAGAGAGAAGTGGGGTGGTTACCAAAGCTGCTAACCACAGTGCCAGGGAGCCTCGGAGGGCACCAGGACAGCCCAGCGTCACACGCCTAACGCATCCTGTCTCCAGACTTCCTCACCCGCGATGTACGTGGCTTGCACATACAGACTGTCATTCAGCATCAGGAAATCTGCATTGGACAAGAGAGAAGGGAAGCAGCCATCAGATAAATGGAGCAGCTGAAGCTGGCCGGGAGGAGCTGGGCTCCATGGGAGTGAGCTTCTCCCCACCCAGACGTGGCAGCAGGACAGCAGTGTGGTGCCATCCTTGCTGTGGCGGCTCTGCTCCAGGCTTGGCTGAGATGTGGGGGTCTCTCCAAAGGGCTCACAAAACACCACCAGCATCCAGGGGAAAAACCACTGGAGCAAAAGCCTGGAGCAAAAGCCCAGAGCAAACCCCAGGCAGAGCGAGTCTCCCTGCGGCTCCCACTGAAGCAGGGGATGAAGATGCGTTTGCAGAAGCTCTTGCTTTGCTTCAGCACCCGGGAGCCCTCACACTGTTGTCCCCATACCAGTACCTGCTGTCCCCATACCAGTACCTGCATCGGAGTCATAATTCAGTGTCCCCTTTTTGTGTTCAATCCCCAGGAGCTGGGCGGGATGCAGAGATGCTGCCTCCAACGCGATCTCTGCTGAGCACCCTTGGACAGAGAAGGGGGAGGCATTAGGGCAGCAAACAGCCCCATTGCCAGAGCAGCCCAAATCCCTCTGGCTAAGGCAACTGTCAGCCTGCCAAGGACCCGAGCTGGAACACCCTCACCACAGCCGTATGGAGCTGGGGAGGGGAAACATCCCTACAGGAGACAGCGGGAAGAGGAGAACTGAACACCTAGGGTATGGGGAGGGGAAAATCATTCACCTTTGTGGAAAAAGGAGCAGGAAAGTTCACCTCTCATTAGTGCTATGGGTTAAAATTAATCCTCCCCTCAAAAGGTGCTCATGTGAGGCCAGTGCCGCTGATCTCAACCCTTCTCATCATGTCTTAGGCAAGAAGGAATGTTCCCGGGTGGAGTGGACACAGCTGGCAAGAGCAAGACCTCTTCCCAAGTCAATGTAGGGAGCAACAGCTTGTGGACAAGGCTCGCTTACCTGTGGCTTCTTGGAAGTGTCGCACACATGTGTCCATGGTCGCCACACTACCACTCAGGGTCTTTGTGCCTGGGAGAGGAACAGGATGGCACTGAGCAGGTCCCACAACTCAAAGCAAGGAGAAGTGGGGTGGTGGGAAGACAATGTGACCAAAAGGGGTAGAAATCCTGGGTTGCACAAGGAGCGAGTTGAAGGGCCTGCAGCCATGGCTGCTGAGTGACAGAGAGGTGAGAGAGAGAGCCTGTGCTGCAGCGCAGGGAGAGGTACCGGGATGTCACCCTGCAGCTCCACCATAAGACCAGCTGGACTGGGTGAAACTCTAGCTCACAATGCAGACACCTGCTGCCAGAGACAGAGGAAGGGAAATGAAAAAGGAATGATCCTTCTCCGAAATATCTTCCCAGTCTCCAACTGCTTACAGTTTGGGGAAATTTGTTAGCAAGAAGCAGTGGTGTTATAGTAAAGACAAGGAACAATAAGTATCTGTGGGATTTCTCTGTTCTTTCTGACCCCACTGGAACCTCTAGCATCCATGACATTGGGCAACAAGGTGTTCAGAGGTGTTGTGGACAGCTAAAAATTGACAGATTCCTCCTCACTCCACGAAGACGGGGCAATCCCCCTCTTCACAAGGTGCCTCATTCTCCCCAGGGCCAAGTTACTGCAGAGCCATTAACCAATCAGGCACCAAAACCCAAGAGGGTGGCACAACCAACAAGCACTGCAAGGCTTGCTGAGGTCTCCAGGAACAGACACAAGTGGCAGTGCTGCCCCAGCTCTTTCGCAGGACGGCACTTACCTGCAATGTAAGTGTTCAGCCCATCAATCTCCACCACCTGCTGACCCAGCGTGTGCCGACCTGGTGCCAGCCCCATGCCAGCGATCGCATCTGTCACCAGCACCAGGCCTAAGGAATGCAAGGAAAGAGGCTGTGTTAGCTTTGCAGCTGACCTTGCCGCAGCTCCAAGTACTGCGCCATGCTGGTCCTCCCAGAGAGGGGCCAAAGCATGTCTAGCCATATCCAACCAAATCAAGAGGGCTGGTGGATCAGCACACATGGCTGTGACCTCTTTCAGGCAGCGAGGGGAGCACGCCACAGCACTCGCCCGAGTGTTTTGTGGGAGATGGCACAGTGCCCAGGATGGCTGGTGACCCTGCGTGGGCCTGGCATGGCTCACCTTTGGGGTGGGCTCGGTGGGCGATTCGCAGAGCGGCAGGGTTGGTGTGAATGCCATCAGAGATCATGCCATAGAAGACTCTCCGCCCAGCAGGAATCTTGTCACTTGTCAGCAGCCCCACGATCCCAGGGTCGCGATGGTGGAACTGCCCGAGGGGAGAAAGGACAAGCTGTGGAGCCAGGACTTGTGGGCTGAGACCCTTCCCATCAGGGGATGGAGCTGCCATCTCTATCAAACAGTGCCTGGAAGCTGGGTGCTCCATTCTTTACCAGACAAATCTGGGCATTTCCTTGAATTTCAACAGTCTGCTACAGCCTTGACTCTCTTTTAGATCAGGCAGTAGAAACGTGAAACCAGAGGTTCAGTGCTGAAACCTCATTGCAAGGCCTATTATGAAACAAGCTGGGGAGGATACGAATCTGTAGGGTGCAGGAGAGAAAGCACCGAAAGCAATACCAGTGCAGGGCAAGTGCCCTCAGCTACTCACTGGCAACATGGCATTGAAGAGGTGAGTGATGAAGGTAGCACCGTGCTGCACAGCCTCCTCAGCCTGGGAGAGATTAGCCACCGAGTGACCTGGGAACAAAGACCAACGAATGATTTTTCTGCCCATCTCTCCATTTATTTCCCTACAGGAGTGAAGACACTCTGTCACTAGGACTCTACTCTGATGCCCCACCCTAAGCTGAGATGCCAGCCTCAGCATAGAGGTGTCTGGCCATGACTGTGGGGGACTCTGGCAGTGGGTGTTTCACCTGAACACATTCACTGTTCACATCACAACTGTCACAAATGCTGCCTTGCCCCCAGAGAGTTGCCTTCAGGCTGGGCTAGAGGTCCAAGGACACGCCTTTCTGCTGTCCTCAGATATTTAAAGGCTTTATAGAGAGCTGTCAAGGGAGCAGAGACAGTGGAGACTTTGCCAAGAAAGAATATGGGGATAAAACTACCCAGAAGGAAAATTCTGTTTTCGCCAACATGGACAGCAGCTCTAATGCTCTGTGGGTAAACTTTGCCTTTCTGTGGTTCTTCGCTTTATGTGGCTGTGAGATAAGAGATGCTTTGCTGTATGAATGCCCTTCTCGCTTAAGGTTTAATTTCACCCTGAATAACTGCCGCCTTTTTTTTATTAAAAACAAAAAGAAAAAAAAAAAAAAGGGATTTCTTTAGTGATCTGAGGCAAAGAAGAGTTTGTGAAACAGAGGACAAGAATAATGCAGCCAGTTTTAAGTCAGTGGCCTGCAAGGCAGTGGAGGGAGAGGTCTCCTACAGTGCTTCTGGTTGAAAAATGGAGTTATCAAAACTCAACAGTAACCTTTGGAAAATTATTTCACCTGTCAAACACGGCCTAAAGCAGTTGAACTTCAGAGTTTGAACTTTTCCACATCATCAACCCTCAATTACATCTTTATTCAAGTAAGACTGCTATTCTTTCCTTGTATGTACAGCACCAAATGCTAGCTTGTGTTAAACTGCAGGGGCTTTTCAATCGGTATGAAGTTTAGCCCTTACCGTACAAAGGGCGACAGATTTGCAGCATCAAGTGAGGTCCCCATTTGTGACAGGTCTGTCACTTCCATACAGGCCAGGCAAAAGAAAATCCCACCCTGTCCAGTCGCACTGAGACACCATTAGAGATACTACAGTCCTGAGAGAGGGGCTGCCTGGCCCATGTGGCACAGGGAGATGGAGCGTCCCTAAGCCTCCTCCTCCCCAGCCCTTACCGAGCGAGACACAGATGCCCCGTTTGGTGAGTTCCCGGATCACCTCACTGCTCCTCTTCATCTCTGGGGCCAAGGTGACTATCCGGACACAGTCCAGGGACCCGTAGGTGGCAAGCAGGTCCTGGAAGGCACCTGCCTCAAAGGTGCGGAGGCAGTGCTCTGGGTGCGCCCCCTTCTTCTCCTTGCTGATGAACGGTCCTTCCAGATGGGCCCCTGCCCAAACAGGAACACAAAGCCATGACCCTTCCTCTCCTCGCCAAGGACCAAGAAATCTGCTGTGTCTATCCTGCTCCAGTCAAGCTCTTACCATTCTCCCGCAGAAAAACACATGGTTCAGGTAACTTTGAGCTCAGCACAGTGAAAGATGCAGCGCTGGCAACTGGCCAAGCCAAGCCACCCCACTGCCATTACTCTGTGGGGCCCAAAAGGGCTGGAGCGGTGTGTGTACGATGGCAGAGACCATGGCAAAGGCCAGACACAGGTTGAGGGAGAATGTGGGTCTGTGTCCACCTGTGCATCCCTCCCATTGAGAGAGCTCCATCCCCCATTTGTGCTGTCCCTACAGTACCTTCTTTCCCCTTAACAATGAACAAGATAATTGCCTACCTAGAGTCGTTCCAGAGAGGATAGCGAGGAACAAAACCACTTACCCAGGATACCTGCTCCATGGGCTCCACCATTTCTTATACTGATCTGAGGGAGAACCTAGAGAAAGGGGTTTGTCAGACATGGCACCCCAGACACAGCAGCCCAGCCTGCCAAAACAAACCCAAACCTCGGGTCCGGAGAGAGCTTTGTAGCTGGACCACTTGGGACCATCAGCCAAACAAAGCTCGCAAAGAAAAAGCCAGCTGCAAGCCCCGTTGTGCAAAGCTGGCCTGGGAGACATCACTGTCTCAGTGGTCTAAAGGTTAAGGGCAAGAAATCCAGGGGTAGAGTCCAGCTCCTCACGCCCATGGCTTTTTCTCCAAGGCAGTTATCCCAGTCTCTGCAGACTCAGCCTTGGCACTCTCACTTCTTGGTACCAACCTCAGCCCTTGATCACCCTGCGGATGAGAGGGGGAGAAAGTCACTTACCTGGTGGTACACAGATGGAGGAGAGGTCACCAGAGTGGGACAGAAGGAGGTCACTCCATGGGAGAGGATTTTCTGGCTGACCAGGTCAATCCGTGATTTGAAGTCATCTGTAGCCAGGGAGAAGTCCACCCCAAAGCCTCCTGCACCATGAACAAAACAGAGATGAAGCTGCAGCCTCCCCAGTGGATGTTTTCCCAACTGAAAATGCTGAAGAAACATTTTGTGTGACTGGAGTGGGCAACTCCGTTTGTATACAGCACTGACCAGAAGCACAGGGCTCCACCAGCACTTCTCCTGTCCTACATTCACAAGGCTCCGCGAGTACAAATCCAACCAACGCTGTCCTGCTGAAGTGGTTTTCCCCACAGCATCCCAGCACTTTGCAACTTTTTATTTTGATGCAGGGCAAAATCTGAGGATTCCCCACTGAAGAGAGGATCTAACTTCCAACATAAGCTACCATAGAACAAGCCTCTCTTGACCCTCAGGAAAGAGCTACTGCAGGTGAAGTTTGTTCCCTTGAGAAGTCCTGCTCTGTCCTCCCCTCATCTTGGAAAGGGTAGTGCGGGCATCCTGCCAGCGCAGGGGCAGGGACTGTTGATGAAAATGAGGTTAAGAGGAATGCTGGGCTGAAAACCCCACCCAGCCAAAGGGGATCAATTATGCGACAGCAGCAACCATAGGCAAAATTGTTCTTTATCTTTAGTTCGGTGACTCACATCTCCCTTGAGTAGCTGAAACATATTTGGTCATGGGCAGTATGCATACAGCAGGGTTTGAAGGTCAGTGATGGACAAACCTGGGACCCCCCAACCCCCTGTGAGCACGTGTGGCTTTGCCATACCATTGATCTGGACATCAATGAAGCCCGGGGCAATGATGCTGTCCTTGCAGTCCAGCTGGACGTCAGCAGAGCCCTTCTCGTCAAAGAAGAGTTTCTCCGGGTTGAGGATCTTCCCCTCTCGCACCCACAGGTCCTCCCTGAAGGTACAGTTACACACACACACCAAGCTCCTCTGCCATCTGCAGATGCACAGCAGGTGGCTGTGGCCCCAGTGACAAGGGTGGCCTCAGGCAGAGCAGACCCCAGCGGCACCCTCTGCCATGGGCTCTCCTATGTCTACTAGTGCAAAGCTGCTCTCCCAGCAGTGAGACGACTGGCAGCCCTCTCTCTGCCTGGCCTCTGGCTTTACATGGGAATGGGATTTTCATGGGCTGCCTGTCAAATGTGGTGGCAATGGCCAAGGGACCCGGGGGCTGGCAGAGGCAGCAAAACAAAGGCAAGGGGAGCAGAGGGGGACCGTACAACATGCACGCCTCATCTCCTTCAGAAATCAGGTGGAGGGGACAAGGGACAACGGGAGCGCAAAGGAGCAAGAGCTGACAGCTGATGCTCTGGGGGGCCTGGGAACAGTCCCTCGGGTGCTCCAGGTTCCAGGTCAGCTCTGCAGCCCCGCCATGAGCCCTGGCACCCCCCAGTACCCCCCAGCAACCCCGGTACCCCGGCAGCCCTCACCTCTGGAGCTGGTGGCTCCTCAGGATGCGGCAGTTGGTGAACTGGACGATGGGTGCGTCCGAGACGGATTTGTTGGACGGCATCGTGGGGCTGCGGGAGCCGGCGGGAACGGGGGACCCCGCCGGTGACCGGGGTCAGGGGCACGGGGCGGGGACCGGGGGTGGCGGAGCGGGGCAAGGCCCGCGGCTCCGCTGCGAGCGGCTGCAGCGGGAACGGGGAACCGGTGAGGGGCAGAGGGGCCCGAGCACCACCCCGGGGGCAGGCGGCGGGTAAGCCTCCGCCTCTCCCCGGGGCTCCGGGCCGACGCTGTGAAGAGAAGGCCCTGCTGGCCTGTGAGGCCAGGCCCCGCCGCGGGACCCAGTCAGGGCCGGGCCCGGTGCAGCCCCCCCCCTACGCGGGGCAGCGGCAGGGACCGGGACACGCGGGGGCGGTGCCGGGAGCGGGGCGGGGCGTGGAGCGGACGCCGGCCTTACCCCGCAGCGCCGCTGGTTCCCAGTCACATGAGCCTGCTCAGCTGACGCGCCGGGATTCCCCACCCTCCCCGCCGCACGTGACCATCCCCCACGGAGCCGCCATCATGGGAAGGGCACCGCCATCTTGAGGAGGTCGGTGGCTCCACAGACGTGGGCTGGCTGCCGGGCTGAGGGCAGCGGGCAGGCCCCGCCGCCACGACCTTGATTTGAAAGCCGGTGGTGAGGAAGAACCGGCGGTGGAGGAGCTCCCTTCCACAGCAGTCCTCGGCCCTGGCTGCCTCTCAGGCCTGGGGTCTCCTGCCAGCCCAGACAGGCCGCCAGGCCTGTGGCCTGGCATTGTCACTGGCATGGCGTTGGAGGTGGCTGTGGGGGATGACGCTGTAGAGAGATGCCTGCTCTTGCCCAGGAAGCCAGGGAGGGTGGCAGGCCTCCCTGCCCTGCAGGCCTGGGGTCTTGCTCGGCCTGCCGGCAGCTCGCAGTGCTGCCAGCAGGCCGATCAAGATCCCAGGCCTGCTGCCCTCCCTCCTTGCAGCAAGTGTCTCAGGGGATTTACTCTCTGGATCTGGTTTAATCACACTAAGCATCAAAATAGAAATTAATAACGTTCCCTGTTGGAACCTCTAAGGGGGCTGGTAGCAGTGTATGCTAGTGTTTCGCCACAGCATGTAACGCAGAGCTGACAAAATGCTCTTGAAAAGGTCTCATACCAGTGGGGAGTGACGTGTCCTAAGGGAACCCATCTTATCCAGGGAACCTCCAGACCCGGTGAGCTCAGGGAAGCTGGAGAGGGGTGAATAGGAGCTGCTGCACTGACTGTACAGATGCCAACATCCGCTTGTCACAACCATCTCCCCAAGACCTTCTCCTCGCCAGTCTACACATACCTCCCGCTGTCTCTTGCTTTATGCTCTGATGAGAAATGTTTGGGGCAGAATCTTTTTCCACTGTGTCCACTGAGTCCAAACTGGAGCTCCTCAGCGCAGGTGGTCTAGAGCATCATCATCGCCAGGACAGACTAGAACAAGCTCAAGCCACCTTTACCTTCACAAGTTCACTAGCACCCGGCATTTTCTAGCCAAGGATCCTGCAGCCCTTAGTGAGCCATGATGCAGCTCTTGTACAGGCACTGTCACCACTAGCTACGTAGTCATGTCACACGCCGACGGGTGAATGCCTTTGTGGAAGAAATGTTACCTGCTAAGTATCACGCAAAATTGAAAGGCCTGAGAGGTCAGAAGAGATGAATTAGTGGTTCCTAATGGCTTATAAGTCTGTGAATTTGTGAATAAGTAATCTCGGCTTGAACGGCCGCAGTGGACTGATTCTTCTCTAGGGAATGAGTCTGCCTAGAGGAACGGCTCTGGTTGCTGTGGCGGACCGCACATGCGGGGGACTGCACGCACTCTGTACCACGAGGGGCCAGCGGGCTACATCTATTGTGCAAGGAAACAACAGTGCAGGCGTTGCTTCATCTGACTCATGATTATTTACTCCTTGAATGGCAACCCCAGGCAGACCCACCTGGATGGATGGACCCGTCACAAAGGACTAGCTGATCCTTGCCCCCGAGAGCTGTGTTGCAGAGCATGTACCTGCTTGGAAATCTGTCTGGGCACAATAATAATTACACTAACAAAATTAAATTTGAACTGTTTATTGGCTCAGGCAAAGTAAGGCTTCTGGAAACCCCTCCTTTACTCTTCCTTTCTCAGTCTCAGCTACAGGGAGTTAACTGCAACCTGGACAGGTAAGTCATTACTTCTTTTAAATGCTACTTTCTAAGCTGACAGCATTGCTGTAGGCAGGCTCCTAAGGTCATTTGACAAGTCAGCAGCAGCCTGGGAGAGAAGACAGAAAGCTTGTTCTGTGCTCTACAGCCAGGCCCCTGCCTTTTCCCTCCAGCAGACCATGCCACCAGGGGTCCTTATGTCTGCAGTCTCTGTGGCCAGAAGGGCAACAATGTCCAATCTCCAAAACATTAAAGGCAAGTGCTGTGCTTTGTTAAAATTAAAACCAGCATCCCCAACAGTCTAAGCATTTACTCCTAAACATCTGCTGGCAGATGCTTCCATTCCCCCTCTGCTCTCTTTCCTCCACAGGGACTGCTGTGTGCTGCAGCAGTCCACCTGCACTCTCACTGGCGCGTTTACCCCGTTTGGTGTCCCACGGTATCGCAGAGAGTCAAGAGTCTCATCAAAGACTGTGTCTACGCAGGGTGCTGATGTGAGCTCCGCTGATGAATCACACTGAGAAAAGATAAATGATGGGGAATGTAGCTGTGCATGAACGTAACATCCCTGTCTGGTCAGGAATTAAATTTTAATGAGGTTTTATGCTGTACTTATCATTCCATGATGTCAGTGCTTGTCCAAAATACAAGCTGCCTCCTACTGTCAGCAGGATGCCAGTAAAGGCCCCTGAAATTGAGAGCTGGGAATGATGCTAGTTGAGGCCAGGAAAACTATGTGCAGCACTGTTCTGGGAATTTGAGGCTAAGAATGGCTTCAGGCAGGTTTTCCTCACCATGGCTGAAATTATCCACATCTGGGGCACTCAGCAGCATATTGGTGGGAATGATTTGTAGCTTCAGTACAGGTGAAGTCAAGGAGACTCCAAAACCGAAGATTAGAAAATTAATCCTAAAAGCAGATCTCAAGGCCTGCTTATTTGAGCAAATGACTCTGTGAGGGGGGGAAGTCCCTTCCAAGCTGCTAAATTGAATTCAGATGTCAAAAGGCATACACAGCACCCAAACTGCCTGTGGCCAAAGGGCACTTTCATATGAACATACATGCTAACAGACTTGTGACAGTAACTTTCCGTGGCAGTAGAAGAGACATCTAGGTAAATGCAAATACTGTTTACAGACAGTAACATCCACTACAAAAGATCCTGCCACGGGGTCCACCCCATTGACACAGCTTCACCGACCCTTTGGCGACAAAGAGATCCACCATTTTTCTAGGCTGCAAGACCCAAAGCAAACCACTGAATCAGAACGCTGGAAAATGGCCCGGACCTCCCTCTGCACTGCTGGGAAGAACAGAACAGTCTGTGCTGAGACGAAAGGTATGGAAAAATTTGCCTCATTGATGCTGTAGGTATGTCACCCATCCCAACTTTATGTCATGTATCTGTCCTGCTTAAGTCTTATCCTTTTGAACGTTCTCCTTTTATTTCTCAGTATTAAATTAACGGTCTTGCATCACCAATAATTGCACACTCTTCTAATAATTGCATGTTCTTTCTCTCTGCTGCTCCAGTAATAGACTGAAGGAATCACAAACTGTAGTTTGACTTGCATTTTCTTTAGCAAACATTTTTTTTCTTCAGGTTGAGTTATTTTTAACCTGGCTCAATTCCCAAATTAGATTCACTGCCTGGCAGCATGAGAAGTTGTACCAGTGCACTTGGGAGAAACAGGGGAGTGCACGCTACAGATGTGAAAGAAGGTCTAGGTGTCCAGAGGAAGGGCTTAGGCTAGCACTGCTGCCAAATGAAGTGCTTGTGGAGAGGCAGCCTTGGCTTCTAATTTTTCAGGTGCATTCACACAGAGGTCTAAGAAATTGTCCTAATGCACACAAGAGCCAGGGAAGCTGTTTACATCTATGAGTTGAGAACACACTGCCAATCTTGAGAATATACGTGACTTCCTAAGATTTGTCCTCAGCCTACCTTAGGCACATAAAGCCATTAGGTGTAGGTGGTCATTATTGCTCTCTGCCACTTGAGGTCACCCCTTTACCCTCTCACAAAGGCAAAAGAGGAAAGCACAGATGTAATAGCAAGGACAGGACAGTTCAAAATGCCAAAAAAGGTCCAGGACTGAAACAGCCACTGGTATCCCCTTGGTAAATCCAGAAAAGCCAGGGCTTGAGCCTGTCATGAGCGCATCTCGTCCCCTCAGCAAAAGGAAGATGGCAGACCCAAGCCACTGATTCTCCAGGAACCTTGTCCTGCCCTCCTGCTACCCAACTCCTATTCTCACAGGTCAGTGAGAGCTGTCAATGGTCTTGTAGATACCTTGTGGGAGGCACTCGGGACCCTCCAGTTTGACCCCTAGGAGAGCTTCAGGCCTTACACACTGTAAGGTTGGGGGAGGATTTTTTTCTGTGTGCTGTGGCACCATGATACAGGAACTAGCTTGACAGAAACTCAGTGATACGAGTTGCAAAGCTGTGACTGTCTCAGTGTGGCTTGCAGAGAAAAGGAACAGCGTTCATTAGTGAAGTAATAGGAACAAAAATGGAGAAGCTTTTTGGGACACAATCTTTTGATCCTGAAACAGGAAATTCCCACTCCAGGACAAGTGGCACTAGGAAGACTTACTACTCTGGGTTTAATTTAATTATGTCACGAGAATAAGATGGTTAATACCTGCAGAGCAGAAAGAGACGCACTAAGAGCAGAGGCAGCAAGTCCTATGTGTCAGAGACAGAGGTAACTCTCACCTGAGGAACAGCGATGGTTTGTACAGTAAGGCTGGACAGAAACAGCAAAAAGCCATAAAATCAGTATCCCCATGGTTAGACTGCGAAGGAAACAAGGTTTACTGAGAGTTGTTTTCATTAGATCTGCTGTTAACCTGTAGCTGAAAACAGTGGCTTAGTTTCTGGGATCAGTTTCTCTTAATGAGGTTTTTATTTCCTCAAAGTTCATTTACTTTTACAGGTTACTATGCTTCTCTGTAAACCAGGTCTCCCAAGGAAAGACAATCCCTGAGCAATCACAGATAAAATCCTACTACTTAAAAATGCTTCTCCAACAGAGCAGTAAAAAAAAAAATTAAAAAAAAATCTGCAGCCTTTGAAAAAAAAGCCAGTATGAAAGCGTTAAAAAAGAGAAAGGTCAGCAAGCTCTATGAAGGCATTGTCTATGCAGGCAGCATCTGGCAGCAGGCATCCCTTAACCTTACCTAGCCTGAACTGACTGCTAACGGACATTTACCCTCTGCTGCTGCTGCAGAACCACCCTGCTCTGTTCTCTCTCTGCAGGGCTGACTCACTCTGCAGTGCACACTCACAGGCACGCAATCTTCCACATTACAGAGGACTATTTATGTGCCAGCAGACACCACCTCTTTTACTCAGGCACTCTATAAGTCTATCATTTCACACTCTGAGGCTGCCTGTTCCCCTCTTCCAAACCAAATGCAAAGTCAATCCCCACCAGACAGGACTGCACTCTGATCTAGCACACTGCTGTCAGTAAACGAAGGAAAGGGACCAAAAGGTCCATAATTTTCTTAATGCCCTGAATCACGTGAGAAATTTGCTGATGCAATAGCATCAGTGAAGGATTTGAAATACGAGTTTTCACCTGGGATTCATCAATGAGGATCTAGAGCATCGCTGTCAGAAAATGATGAGGCAACATGCTCAGATTGTTAATTTTACTCCCAGCATATTTACAGGTACTCAGCGCAAAGCAATCCTCCACCTATGCATGCTAACCCCAGCTTTTGTTTTATGAGAAAGGCTTGATGTTCCAAGGCACAAACCAAAATGCCATCAATGGGATTTTGCCTGCATTTGGTTACTTAAGCATCCACTGCCATCCTGAGCCTAGTAACTGCCTTCTGCAAGGTGTCACCAAGCTATAATGGGATCTTACAAGAGTTCCTATAGACCAGTGCCTTTAAATTGATTATTTCTCTTAGAAATGAGAGCTACCACCAGCATTTAGTTGCTCTTTTAAATGCAATTTGCTCATATTCTTGTAAATTGGCAAAAAACAAAGCTGGCAGCAGGTTCCCCTTAAAGAAGGTAAAACCAGATCTTACAACATATTGGCAGCCCCAGCCAGAACCTTATCCTGTCCTGCTAAACAAGCAAAATACAATTCCTCTCACCAGAACTTCAAGACATATGTGGCATGCTTTCCAGAGAGCCTGAATTCATGATTCACCCCCCCCCAGCTGCAAGCTCTATGAGACTCTGCACAGAGGTACTGGGAAGGCACTCATTGCAATCAGTGCCGAGAGAGAATTATGCTACAGTTTCCATAAATGTTTACGGCCCCTGGGTAAAGTCTAAATTCAGAAGTTTAGAGTCTACTACTTTCACTGAAAAGAATGTTCAACACAATTCAGATCAGGAAATTTTCCCTTACCCCAGGCAATGCTTCAGCAGACATCCAGGATTTTCCTTAAATCAGCTTACATCTCTATACAGCCCAAGCACCACCACTGCTCAGACTGCCATGAAGAAAAGCCCTTCTGAAACATGAAAACAGGAGTACCGTCCACCCCAAAGCCAAGCAGCCTACTAAATGAACACAGACAGATCAGCTTTTTAGCAAACAGAATAAACCAATTAATTTGTTAATAATTATTGATGATCAACAATTGTTAAAACCACACCTTCACATAAGTCTGAAAATCCATGCTAGCAGAATGATTCGCTCATAGCTGAAGTCTCTGAAACAGTCCCCAGTTTGGAGACCAGCTACCCAGGTGGTGTACAAGGTACCACCAGGCCTAGGCTGGTGAATGCTCCTGCCAGGTTAGAAGCTCCAGACATAGCTTCAGTGAATTCCTCATGCTCTGGCCATAGCTCTTCATAGTACTTACACCAGACTTGTTTGCTGCACAGATATACACAAAGTACACGGGTGAAACGTACACCACCACCACATCGCCATTCCCAACCAGGCTGACAAAAAAGATTCCCACAGATTAATCCAGACTCCTCAGCTTAGTTTGATCACAAAGACATTACTAGTACTAGGTATCTATGTAATATTAACATTTTGGCTTGAATAAGGTAAAGCTTGACCTGTTCTCCAAACTATACAACTAAGATTAAGGTGATGTACTTCCCAAAAGCAATTTCGAACAAGCTCTACAGTTGTAAGGGTCCAACATCTATATTTCCCATATGAGCTTCAGTGTTGCTTTACAACATTCAAATCCTCAGGACAAGAGAAGCAATCACTAGCTGCAAAGCAGAACTTCTTAGCTCAAATACTCCCAATTTATAACTTAAAAATATGAGTTCTTGAATGAACCTGTTTTGTTGATGAGACTATTGTTCAGGTACTTTAGAGGCAATTGCTGCCAACAGCTGGTTGGAAAGCTGCACTAAGTTTCTGCAGAGCCATCACAAGGACAAGCTGCCTAAAGGCTCTTCAGCAGCTCCCATTCCTTGTCACATGCTGAAGCCTGCACCCTTGCTCCCTGACCTTGTCTGCTCAGGCCATGCTGCACAGCCTATTATACAGCATTACCACATGCCAGAGCAAAGATGTGCTGCTTGATCAGGGCGAGCATAGCACTGCAACAGCCTTGCATTTGTGCTCACCATGAGTACTGTCCATGGGTAGCAGTTGGAAACAGCATTGCTACTTGCCAAGGAGAGAGGGAGTGCTTTAGCAGTGATGACAGCATTACTTCTGAATGGTGCTCAGTCACTTCAAGAACTGCCTCCCCCTAAAGGAACCCCTCCTCTTCCTAAAGGAGCAGCAAAAGTATGAAATCAGAGGCAGAGGACTCATTACAGCAATGTAGTGAGGAAGTTTTATTTGGAAACATGGTATAACTTTGTAACCCAACACTGGGTGCACAACTCTTATGCCAGAGCATACGCAGTTACTACTGAAACACAGGAGTGTTTCGGACAATTGCTGTAATAAAACATGAAATTCTCATACTCCAATACCAGGACACTACAGCAATCTTTAGAATCAAAGTTACATCCAAGGAATTCTCTGCACTTACAATTGACCCCACAGTGTAATCTACCTATATATAAGATTAATATATATAGCATGGGAAATTGAAAATCCTTGCTCCATAGATGTATGAACATGTCAAGTCTTTTATAAATAAACATCCAGTGAAGAGAAAAAAATTACATTTCTAGTTCATATTTATACATAAATTACTAACAGCAATGGGTGGAAAATTGCACACAGGCCACCCCAAGCCATGCAGCAGGCTTGGAGCAGCCTATCCAATTTAATATTGAAGTACACACAGGACAGACAAGTCACTAACATACATTTCGCATTTACAAGAGATCAACTACCAAATTGGGACAACTGTACACATCTGAGAGACCATTTTCATTCTGGAGCTTTTTTTTTAAACGTGGATTTGTTACATCTCTTTACATCATACCGTGATGTTTACTTTGTGGAGAGGATAAGGGCAACGATGAGGCCATAGAGACCCAAGACTTCAGCGAAGATCAAGATCAGGATCATGCCCACAAATAACCTGGGCTGCTGTGCTGTTCCCCGTACACCTGCATCACCCACAATACCAATGGCAAAGCCAGCAGCCAGACCACTGAGGCCCACACTCAAGCCAGCACCCAGCTGAAGAAAGCTCCTGTAGGACAGAGATGAAAAAAGTTTCAGTGGCAAGCACCAGGACACCCAACTGTTCAACTTCAGGCTAACCTTTTCTTGCTCTCCCCAAAGGAAATAAGAATTAACATCTAAATATTTAAAGGGAACCTCTTTCCTGCAGAAAGAGCTTCTATACTCTTTAAGAAAGCACAGCATGTCTCACAAAGCAGATGCTTCCTGAGGCTCCTAGCTCTGATACTTAAAAAAATGGGTAGCTATGCAAGATCTTTAGCTGATACTCAGGTATGGCTCATACACTAAGCTAAGCTACTGGGCCTGTGAGTTCACATGACTACCCAGCTTGTCTGTAGCCACTTCAGTCAGCTGCAGGCTTAGCATGCTGCCAGAGTTGTACTTGCTCCAGCCATGCAGGCTAGCACTTGCAGTAATGCCTGTCCCACAGTGCTGTGTAGCCTGTTAATAGCTGCTTTTGTCTCCCACCTCTAGCAACCTTATTATACAGCCGTAGCACATCCAGGTGATTATTATGTTTCTTGCACTGCAAGAGTTGGACAGGAATGGTCTGGTTTTCCAGGCAGAGGGACCTGAGGAGCAGTCCCAATCAGTATCTGGCCACCTGGTAACTGCAGAGGCACATTTGTACCTGCTGTTTCTTAGATCATGGCTTATTAGGCCAACCACACTGCTCATCAGCTATAGCTTGTACAGTGACACAGATATCTACTGTTAGACCTCAGAAGCATGGTTTTATTCTGAGAGGTATCAATCAAGCCAGTTCCAGCTGTTCTCAAAAGCCAAGAGTAGATTAAGTTTCAGACTGTAGCTGGTATAGAGGCCCAATGTATAGCTGAGGATTGATTTATCAGCACAAAGCAGCAAGCAATATTAATTATTCACTTGCATCTCCCAGGCAACAGGAGAACTATTTAGACAGTCTGATTATATGGTCTTGGAAAGACCTATGTATTCCAGGTCTAGAG
>VYZW01018994.1:36496-49645 GCA_013401315.1 Balaeniceps rex | reverse complement strand
AGGTCCCTTCCAACCCAAAGCATTCTATGATTCTATTTATGTCATTTGCCCAAGGTGACACGCTTGAGCAGGCCTGTGGCGTGAGCTCTGTGGGTATCACGCTGGCAACTGTACGGGGCCCCTGCTACGTAATCTGAAGAGAACTAAGCAAGGCCAACTTGGAGGATTTCCCACGGGGTTCATCCATTACCAGACAGCCATGGGCCAATAATGCTGGCGTGAGTCCCTGCTGCTCCTCTGACTCAGGAATAGCCTGTCCTCGACTGAAAAGTGGGAGGAAAGGAGCGAAACACCCGACTCCAAATCCCCAGGACAGTAATTTACACAGAGGAGCTCTCGTCTCACGTGAAGGCAGCAAGGTGCCTGGCTTGCAGGTTGGAAATCAAGTCCTTTGTATCGCTCTGAACACGTAGGGTAAATGCCATACCAGGTTTGGAGTGGAACGGTGAGCGCTACGATGGTTTCTACACAGATAACAGATGGGTTTATGCTCCAGCCTGTACTCAGAGAGCAGCTGTGACCCAAGGCTGTGTTTGGGTAAAAACTACCCCAGAGCTTTGGGGGCTGTCGGGAAGCAGAATTAGGTCAGTGGCGTCATGCAGCTCTGCTCCAGGTAGCAGTCATGCCTTCTGGGTATTTAAGAATAACAGCTCCTGATTTGTTTCTGGTGAGTCCAAACGAGATCTGTCTGGCTAACGCTGGGGGACAAACAGCCTCGTTCATGAGCAGATGTGGCTGTCGTGCTGAGCCTGTGGAGGTGCTGCCTTACGAAAAGCACCTAGAAAGCTCTCTGCCTGCTCGCTCATCCTGTGTTTTTTGTAGCTAATGGATCCTAACACCGAAATTTCTGTTATTACCATCCTAGACATAATGACAACATTAATAATTTAGCTAATTTAGAAGACATTCATAATTATTATTTTATTCTTTTTCTCATCTGAGGAATATTGTCTTTTTGTCAGTGCTGGTGCACACAGTGAAGATTCAGACATCAGGCATTTTTTTAATGAGTAAACATAGGCAGACTGTGGAACACTTACCACTTCATAATTTTTGTGGTTGGCTTTTTTCATTTGTTTGTTTTAACAAAGAACAATAAAACTAGTCTCATGTCCTGGCACAAGCCTGTGAAACGTAGGGGTTATTGGGATTTCTCGGTAGTTCAAACAGGGGAAGTTTGTGGACTTGCAGTTAGTCACAAGTTCTCCATGCTGTCTGCAACTACGTGGGTTTTGTATTAACAAAATTACTATTTTTGACAGATTATTGTGTAGCTAGTCAAGGTATTTTGAAGGCTTCTTGGCCCTAAATAAGATTTTGTTTTCCTTAGTTTAATAGGAGACTACTCTGACAAACAGTCTGATTTTGATTTGGCTTACCTTCGTAGTCATGCAAAATAAGATGATATCAAAAGTACCCTTTGTGGTTTGGGGTTCCAGCTAAAACAAAGGAAAATAGATCCCAGCACACATCTGGTTTTGCTGCCATGGTAATCGTTGTTTGTATTTGGGTGCATCAAAAGAGCCAAGCTCCACTGTATGAACAAGTTCAGGGAAATGGTGTCCTCCATCCCGAGGCAGTCCCAGGAGTCCAGCGCACTCCTTGCCCATCCAAGGCTTTTTGAACCCTGGGGAGGGAAAGAACCACCTGCCATGGAAGCTGGGAGGAAGTCTCGATGTAGCCCCTGACTCCTATACAATCACTTGAGCAAGATGAATTTGGATCAGTAAGAAAGAGGAGGGAGTCATTTGTTTTATCACTTGAATGCTCAAATACTCCAGCCTCTGTACGAAATCTCCTCTCAGAGTGTAGGTTCACCTGTGATTGAGAAGTGGATTTGAAATCTTGCATTTCACAGCAGCCGTACACCCCCACTTTGTCTGTTCTGCTGCAAGCTCCTCAGGACACGCAGGCTGCCCAGTGTGCATGCCCAGCACTTAGTTGAGTGGGGTCCTGCTGGGGAGCTCCAGGTGCTGCAGAAGAAATACGTCCATCAGTGAAAGCTGAGCACTCTACCTATTTTGGTAACATGCAGATGGAAACAAGGTCAGCCTCCTCTGTTTGTCCTTGGGAAAAACTCCCCAACTGAGCTGGGAACAGAGAAGGTCTGAGTAATCTTTCAGTAACACCACGTGGTGGTGAGAATGGACGCTAGCTGGTTTGCTGCTGCCCGGCTGAAGTTGCAAGGGCTTGTGCCTAACCGCAGGTTGTGTGTCTGGCTTACCCCTTGCTGTCTGTCCTCTCCAGTCAGCCGCTGCTCAGCACAAGGGCACGGGGCAGGCTGGTACAACCACCCTTGTCTTCCTGTTCCTGACCTGCGGGGCCCCCGTTGTTCCAACCACATATCAATTTGAGGAGAGAAGTGACTGGCTACTCCTGCTGCAGAGATGAGTGATTCAAATAGATTGCTTCATAGGTCTTGCACTGAGCTGCAGTGAAACACAGAAAACTGCAAGAGCTGTATTGTGAATCTGTTAATTCTCCACAGGTGCTGCTCCAGTAGTCACACGCCAATGGGACAGTCATTTCGCTGTTGATAGCTTGAAGTCGGTTTGCAAAGGAATGGCATGGAGTCAGCTTCCTGATTTTTCACAACTAAACAGGCAAGTGCTGTACCTCTCTAATCAGCAGTCAAATCCTTATTCCAACTTTCCAGCTTTGATTGAATTCAAATCTCAAAAGACCGAAGGTACAAAAAGTCCTCGTATGTCATCCCTGAAACTGCAAAGATCCCCCTGACACTCAGCAGCCTTGCCCTGCTTTGTTTGGGGTGCAAAACTCTCAAAGGGGTTGTAACAGTACTGGTGGAATATCCTAAATGCTACGCTACAAAGCCCTCCTTCCTCTTGTGGCTTCTCCTTTGCCCACGACTTGCTGCATGGGGCACAGTAGACGTTGTGCTCGATGCGTTACGTTATCTAGTTCTTGGTGTCTGAATATGCTTCCGAATCCTATGTTACTTCTGGCCCTTTGTTTTACTGATAGGTTCTTCAAACGTACTTTGGCAGTCTCGAATCATTTGAGACAATCACCCAAAAGCGTTCGATAGCCCAGGCTGGCAATGCTGATGGATTAAAGCAAATAACGGCGTGTGCTTCGAGTGTCTCAATGTCACGGCTGCTCTTGCAGCAAAGGTCCTGATGTCCACACAATTCCGAACACAAGCACAGCCAGAGTTATTTACGTAACCTAGATGACACAGTGAAACGTCCCTCTTCACAACCAATTCGTCTTGGAGTTTATTTTATTACTTGGTTTTCCATGGTGCATGAGAAGCTCATTTTTAACCTATTTCTGTTCCTTGCTGCAGCATCTCAGTTGTGCGGATTTCTTCGTGTTATTTTTGGCTGTACTTGACTTGCGCAGGCAGTAAATTCTGCTGTCGTGGGCTTGGTTTGTTCCACCACCAGTGGCTGTTTTACACTTCTAATAGCTATAGATATGCTCATGAAATCCTTTTCCGAAGCTTCGATCTGCAAGTGCTCACTGGAGGCCAAAACTTAAACTCTGGAGCTGGGTGCTGAGGCTGGGAGTCGCTGGGCAGAGCTGCCTCCACGAGTCTGGGCTTTGCCTTCTTGCCTTTCTTGTGCGGGGCTTCAAACGCCTCGTAACTAAATAATCGGCTTTGGGTTTGGGGAATGGGGAAAATTAAAGGGGACTGTGGCTGGGTAGAAGAGGGGATGCCCTTCTTACTGCCTTGTGCTGGGAAGGCTGCAGTGCTGGTTGTGCGTTATATTGTTTTCCTCCCCATGCTTAGTGGCATGGTTACTGCTCACTGTTTGTAAGTCTTTACTGCTCAGGAAGCTCCGTGATGGATGAGGACCCCGTTGCTCCAGTTCTGTACAAATAAGGAAAAATGACAATCTGTTTTGCACAAGATCTTCAATCTCAGTGTAAAATCACAAACAGGCTGGAGGAGGAAAAGGATGAGATGAAACTGTGGTGCTCCGCATTGCGGTAGGACTTGTTTCTTGAGTGCTGCGAATTGCACAGAGCCATTTTTTCCACGAATGAGAGCTAACTGGAGCAGCTGACCTGCAGTTTGATTGCTGGCGTATAGCTCCAGGGCCTGACTTGCTCTCCAATGTCGTAGCCCCCATGAAACCACACTGTGAGCCTCAGATCTGCTGCCCTCACCCCACTGCAAATGCAGGGAAACTGGGCAGGAGGGTCTCCAAGAATACGACTTGACTGCTCTGATTTTCTTTCTCGCCTGGCAAGGGACAGTCTTGATGCACATGGCTTTCTAAAACTGGCTCCGTGCTGCGTAGAGGGGGTACCTAGGAAATAGCGGTCAGCGGGAGGTGCCAGGATTGCAGGAGATTTATGGTCTATGGCAGGGATTTCTGAAGGCACTGTGTTTCAAACAGCAGTGCGGAGGTCACGTTAGTGTGGATCTCCTCACCCTGCCCTCGTGGATAACAGCTTTAACCCTCTCAGGCTGTTAGAGATGTCTGGACATCAGGTTCATTTGGCTGGTGAGATGAAGAGCAGGTGTGCACCAGAGAGTTAATCCATGAATCTGCTGCTGGTAGGAGTTCCTACAGAAACAGCTTTACAGTTAGCACTCTTTTTTGATCTGTAATGTGAATTAATACTAATACATGTGGATTTGGCATTATGCTTTGAAAATCACTGTACATCCAAATGGTTAGTTGTTGCTTCTGCCTGTGATTTCAGTGACTGATTTAAAAAATTCATTGCAAAGAACTGCCTGGAAAGATGCATGCCTGACTGACTGTGCATCTTTAGAGACATCAAAGAAGAAACGTTGCTCTCTCTAATGGAGGAACACTAGCTTTATTCTGACCCTTGTGGCTTTGTCACTGTTTTAGGGTTTTATTCATGTCCTTTCACTAAAAAGGTTTCACTTGCTTTCCTGGGAAGTTTTTCTTCTTAACACATCTTTCTGAGGAATTTGACAGCTGAAGATTTTTTGGAAGCAGATTCAAAACCTAGTGCTCCCTTGCTGGGAATAACCTCCTGAAGTGCTGGAAACAGTAGGAGGTGGAATTAATAATTCCTATCCACCCTGCCCTTTCGAGGTGCGGTGAGGCGAGGGAGCTGGAGCCACATTGTTTTAGTCTTTGCATTCAGTGGTTTGGCATCAAAGCAAAACTCGAGATAACTTTCACCACTTTGTTCGGCATTAATTGGTTTCTAGTCTACCATGGGAAGCGGAGGGAACAGATTAAATCCTAGAAAATGGCTGGCAACAAACCCTCCTCCTTAGAGGCACGGGGAACAATGGCGTAATCTGCTCAGCCCTCGCCGTGAGCTCTGCGGTTCAGTGTTTGCTTCTCTCCCTGTGGGTGGGGGGATATGATCATCAACCATCCCGGTTTTGCCAGGAGAAGTCCTTCATGCACTTCTGGGTGGCTGACATGTTTGTTTTTTGAGAGTTCGAATTCATCTAAATCAAGACAATGCTTCTGAAATTGTGATGTCAATGTTTTCCGTGCTGTTCAGCAGCAACTCTGATCAGGTGAAGAGTTTTAAACTGCTCAGAGCAGCCTTTGCAGCCTCTCTTCAGGGGTGGGTTCCTGCTCCCTGGTGAAGGTCTAGCTTCACATTTCTTCCTGGAGACTGAGTCCCAGGAGCCCTTCATCTGACCGGGTACAATCTCTGCTGCTCTCATGGAGCAGCACGTCCCAGCCCAGTGCCCCCCATCCCTGGAGCAGCACGGCTGGGGAACGGGCTCACACCTCTCCCGGCTGCTGGAAACTCCTGCCTGCTTCCCTGGACCTTCCTCTTGGAGAGCCGGGAAGCGGCAGGCACAGCTGCTCTCTGGACATTGCCATATATAAGAAAAATCAGGGTTTGACCCAGTTTAGTGTAAGAGCAGATGGCTTAGGGAAGTGATCGGATGGGCAGACTAACTAGCTGTCAAAGGTGTTGGGGCTGAGGGACGAAGAGCTCCTCTTGACTTCGGAGTCGTGGTGGGAGCTGCTTCTGATTTCTGGTTCCTGCACTCGGCAGCCTGTTGCCCAGCCTCTCCACGGGGGCTATCATCTCTCTTTACTCTGGCCGGCTGCCTCTAACTAGGGGAGGTTTCTGCATCTGCTTCTGTGCAGTAGAGATGCAAGGAGAATGTGTCTGCGTTCCTCCTAAATAAAAAGATAGTAAAAACATTCCAGGTGCAAAGCTACAGCTCCCGCAAGTTGCCAGAGTACAAGGTGCTGTTGTACTTTTACATGGCTCACCATTTTGTAGGCTGATAAACACGTTGCATCTGCACATTCCCAGGTTCCCCGCAACGACGTGGGAAGAATTTATGGGAACGGGCTCGTCTGCTGGCAAAATCTGCGGTGCACAAAAAGGCAAGGGTCCTGGTCTTGTTTGAGGTTTTGTTTTTAAGATGGGAAGAGCTCCTTCGTGTAGGGCACAGGGGAGACAAGGCACTGTAAGTTCTGCTCTGGGTGAGCAGACACCCTTGGAGTTTGCTCTGACTGTCTCCATCAGCCCTCAAAGCAGCGGCTCTACTTAGAGCATCTTCTTGGAGCCCTTCAACACTGCGGGACTTGTGCAGAGAGTTAGATCGGTACAAATGCCACAGCTGCCTTTTTTCCAGTGACAACAAAACTTTACTTCATCTCTGCATTGTGGCATTTCGGTCCCAGACTGGCATCCCGGACTCTGTTATCACAACTAACCGTGCACGGTTTTGACCGGAGCTGAACTAACCAGATTAGCAGTTGTGTTTTCATTCATTCAGCTGTGACCCCTGGCATGGACTGTACGAGCTGGCAATAAGCCTTTCCCAGCTATAGTAAACTATTTATAATGCTAACCTGTGGCTTTCGCACTGATTAGCAAAAATCAGATATATCTTCCTTTATTATCTGGTCAGTGCACGTGCATGTTGATTAGCTGGGGGACAGCCTTCGCAAGGGAATTTCTCAGGCTTCGGTACTGTTGGTTTCTCTGTCTTGTGCTGTTCCGCTGGAAATTATGCATCTTTTCTTCTGAATATTGCCGGGATATTATATTTTTATGATGAAAATACAGAACTGAAATTAGTTTTCATCTTCATAATATGAAGTATTCTACCTGACAGAGCTTCATGTTTGATTATTACAGGCAAAATGAACGGAGTTTTAAGCCCTACCCGGTACCAGCACTAGCTCACTCTGTATGCTGGAGAGGTCTTCAGGGGGTTTGTAGAGATAACATGGTTTGGTTTTTTTTTTCTTGATGAATTACTGAAATATCCTGAAGGCTATCCTGGAGCACTTATTGAGGATAGGTATATCCAGGCACATTACCTTTCCTGATAGCTATCTGCACTTGTGGAAACCAACTAAAGCTTCTACTGAAATGGATGGGGAAAAAAGAAAGGAGAGACTTATAGTGCAGTCTCAGGTTTCCAGATTGGGTCAGACGGATGAATGTTAACGAGTAAATTAGTTAAGGAGATGACCTCACCCTCATTTAGGTGCTCACAATGAATTTTGATGTCTAATTTCAGTTTCTCCAGTATTGAGTACTAGTTGCTAAGGGCTCTGTTCAATAGGTGTTGAATTTCCCAGGGTTTTACTTGCTTCAGGAATTCAATCAGTCATTGTGACTTTTTGTAGTGTTTAATTGATGCCTGAAAACCCCAGGGATTTCTACTTTGTGAAACTAGATTTATCCATTAATTTATTTACTTAAATTAAGAAAGAAGCTCAAGTGTCTGCCTGACAATCATTGTGTTCTACCATTTTTTCCAACAGTATTGTATGGATTTAGCTGGCCAACAAGAGCATTAACTCCTCTATCTCTATTTTTTCTTCTTCCTTTTTTTTTTTTTTGTTTGCATTGTCAAAAGGTTTCTCAAAAGAATTGAAAATATTTAGGAAGATGTGTTTGAAGGAGATAATTGTGTGGTAGGGAGTAATTACCTCCACCCTCCCTATCTTGCAGGCACCCCACCACCCTTGTCTCCTCTGCAGCAGGCATCTGGATTTTTGTGCTCTTTTAATTGCATATTTGTTCATGGGGTTGCTTAAGTGTTGAACTGGTGCCTCTGAAGAGGTTGGCTTCTGTCTTCTCAGGGTGAGACCTCCACCTCTTTGGCTCCTTGGTCATTCCCCTTCTCTAATGCTGTAGTCTGGCCCCACAGATTAAAGGTTATTTTTTTTGTGTGGCTCCTTCCTGTTGATCACGCAGACTGCCTCTGCCCAGAAATCAGACGCGAGGTGGTCTAACGGATGGCGCAGGGCCGTTCCCATCCTGTGTTACTAATTTATTATGTGGTCTTCAACCCCCTGGATTCTGGAGACGAGAGGCTTGCAGAACCGAGGGAGCTCAGATGGTGAAGAGCAGGGTCGCTGTGCGTGTCACTGCCCGCTGCTGCCGGCACCTTAGCTCGCGGTGAGCGCAAGGCGGAGTGAACCTCAACTATCCCGCCCGATGGTAATTTGGAAAGAAAAACTGCCAGAAATCAGTGGTCTGTGAGATTTGCTGTGGAACTCACTGCACTTTCTGGAGCGGGTCCAGGCGAGCAGTTCATTACCTGCACCCCGACACCAGAAGCGGATTCAGGAGGAGAGGCGATGGCCTCGGCGTGGAGGAAAATGTGTCTAGTGAGAGATAGTGGTACTGTTTGAAACTGGTGCACCAGCTTAACTGTTGTGAAATTTGGGCTTGTTAGTCCATTCTGGGGTTATTTTGAACAATCTGAATCAAAGAAAGTTCTGTGGTCCCTCTGGCAAGTAAATGAAAGACCTGGACATAATACGAATGGCTATTTTAGCAATGACCGAATTAATATATCATTGCCTCACCCTGTACATCAGCTTTACCTCTCTGTTTATATTTTTATAGGTGTCTCAACGATGTTGAAACGCACCTGTAAAAACTCATATAGAAAATGAATGTTACTGGACAGTTTTATATCCCTTTGCAGTACTGGTATAGTTCTGTCGCAGGTACATTCAGGAGTAGTTTATTAAAGACACAACCGAGGGATGTGGGAGTAACCAGCTTGCAAATCCATAGCCTAGCACACGACTTTTGGTGCGAGGGACAGTTTAGTACCAACGCCCTGACCAACGAGCATAAGATCTTCCATTAGTGAGATGATGGCACCGGTAAGAGAGCCAAGGGCACGCCAGCCTCAGCCCACAGTCTGCTTCATGGGAGCGGTTGTCCTTGGGGTGGAGAACGGACCACCTCGGGCTGACCCAGTGCTGTTGCAGCATCAGCTCCGTCCTGGCTCTTCTCAGTCTGTGCAGGCGCGGGGATGTTTCTGCCTGTTCTTGGGATCTCTTGAGGTCTGCAGCAGAACGATGTATGTCATGCAAAATCCCGTAATGGCAGGTGTGCTCGGATGCTGGTGCGTGCGGCAGCGCTGGGAGCTGTTGGGGAGCTATGGGGAGGAGGGGGTCAGAAAGACCCTGGCTTGGGCACAGGACGAGCTGTTGGGCTGCATCTGAAATCAGCCCCGCTGGGATGACTTCCTCGGGAGAGGTCGGGGGGCCGACCCGTTTGTGACCCTACAAGCACTTCACGGATCACTAATTACGCTTGGTTTTGATAGACTCTCTCTTGTGCCCTGACCTGAAAGCACAATAAGGGGAATCAGCAGCAGCATAATGGCAGGAGCATTAAAGCTCCTTGGAGCTGACGGGTGGATTGGTGGCGAGACTGTAACAAACTGCAGTGCCTTAATGAACCTTTCTGGAGGGTTTTGGGTTTTAACATGCACAGAAAACACCTACCCTGTGTTGCTGGTGTACTGATGCTGAGACCATGGGTCTCCAGCGCGTCAGAGGATTGGACTTTATGGGTGTAGGGTCCATGTGTCTTCTTGTTTCCAGTTGTTTTCTGGCCGCAGGATGTCCAGGCTGGCTGGGCATGCCCTCCCCACGACGGCAGGAGAGGGTGCATGCCATCTCCTGTGCCGGCAGGCTCGATGTCCCAGTGCCTCGCTTACCTTCCAGCTTTGCATCGCAGACAATGACGACAAATGGTGTCTCTGTAACGACACCGTAGCCAGCCAGCCCTTATTTGAGGGAAGATGTTAATGAGCGTGTCTGCTTTTACATTAATTCTGACAAGATTTACTGGAGCTTGCTGCTCTACAAATTCCCCAAATGTCAGCAGCCGCAAAGGTCAGCGCTAAGGGTTGCTGAGACGGCTGTCAGGCTCGGAGCAGCAAGGCCACCAGCCGGGCAGCAGCCCGTGGCATGCCTCGGAGGCAACTGCAGCTCCCGAGGTCTGCATGGCCACCGCGGGGTGTCCAACACCTCAAGAAAGTGAGCTGGTACGTCAGAGCCTGGAAGTGGTACTGCTATTGATTTAATGCCGAAGCAGCGATTTGACAGGGTGTCTTCCTTCACAGGGTGTTTGAAAATGGTATTTTGAAAAAAAACAAATGAAAAGTGTGAAGCATGCGGATGACAGACCCAGTGCTCCTCCCTGGGATGCTCCTGATGGGAGCTCCCATGTTTGGCTTGTTTTTATTTTGAGTTTGCTGTATGAATTTCATTCCCACGTCATCTTTTCCCCTCTCCAGGCTGGAGGTGGCTGGAAACAACATCAGATTGCTTTTGATCTGCCGTCAGTATGCCAGATGCGTAAGGCAGTGCTCAATTTCATGAAGCTGAAACATCAGCTTCTTTTTTTAAAGGAAACAGCCACCTCTAGCAAAAATTGTACACGCTCTGCTTTCTCAGAAAAAAATACATAAAGCAGGGATCTTGGGGATCATTATGAAGTCCGCACGTGTTGCGTGAAGTTAAAAGCCAGGTGTCACTCCTGTCGTGGTTAAAAGGACAGTTGTGAAATTCAAGGGCAGTGGATGTATGACTGAACAGTTCCTGGTGTTAGCTTTTGGGAATACAGTGTTAGGTCTGTAGTCTTGTGTGAGCTACCTCGAAACGTGACACTCGGCCTTGGATACGATACCCTCCAGCAAAGGATTGTTTGGTTTGGATGCTGGCTCTGTTTTAAAAGCGAGGGAGCTTATTATCCAAAGCCACATTTTTAACCAGAAAGATTTTGGTGGTATTAAAAGCAGTCCCTCACAGAGATTGGAAATGAAAACCGCAGACTGAATATACACTGAGTACAATTACTGCCAAAGCTGTGCTGTGAATCCAGTACAGGTGGTTTTTCAAGAGATGGGCCAAAAATTGGGCAAAGTTTCGTTCAAGGATCGCCTACAGCAGAAGTTGTGAGCAGAGGTGCTGCGATCCCCTATGCAAAGCGACTCCAGGAGATCCCTGGTATGGCTCTTTGGTTTTTTGTACTTCCCAGCTGAACATAAGCTACTGAAGTTGCATCTTATGTTAATTTTTTGCAAATCTACATTGCCATGAAATAAATGAGGCAGATTTTGGAATAATTTGTTCAGCTGCTGTGATTTTTAGGTTTCCAGTTTTGTTCACTGAACAAATTCTTAATTATCTCAGGGCAATTGAAATGCTCTACAAATCTTTGTGCCGTCAGGGTTATTTCTGTGAATAATGTACAACCCTGTCTCCTGGGAGGCTATCTGTATTTGAAAGGTTTACTAATGGGTCATCTTTTCCACTGCACATATGCGGATTTATAATTTATGGCAGCCTTTCAGGACATGTGCCTGACTCCGGAGCACCCTGGCAAACGTTGCTTGCAGTGCACTGCGGCAGCAGCTCCCCTTTGTAGTGCTGCTGTCTGCGGGTCTGCTAGGGGAGCATCCTCCAGGTTCGTTCTGCAAATCCTTGGGACCCCTGTTCCCAAAATTAAACATTGAAATGGGGGGCCGTTCCACCTGTGAGTCCAGTCTCTGGAGGGAGTATGAGGAGATGACTTGTGAAGGGACCAGAACAACGGCACGTGTCTGTAAGATGGCTGTGTGTGTTACCCGTTTCCATTCTTTAGGAGCTGCCAAAATGTTTTTGTCTATGTGTTTCAACACACCTAAAAATGGGAACCAGTCTCATTTCCTTTAATTAATATAACTCCAAACTGCTATAATCCACCTAAACCCCTCTGACAAAGCCCCGCGTGTCGCTCAAAGAGAAATGTTCTTGTCCGTATTTCTGCTTTGCACCAGTGACTGCAGCTTGCAGAGAGACGAGAAGCGGTTGCCAGCCATTGCCACGCAGCCATGTCTGAGGAACAACAGTAAATAACCGAAACAGCAAATCTAACATCCGATAGATGGTGTTGCAGGTGTCTGAGCTTTCAGAGCACAAGCACACACAAAGCGTACCGGGGAAGAAGGCACAAAAACACCCTTCTATACCAAAATTAGAGGCTGTATTCTTCCCTACGGCGCTGAGTGAAGAGGCCATGTGCCATGGCAGGACACCCAGGTGTTCCCTCGCCAGCAGCATTTAGCAGCGAGACCTTTGCAGTCTCTTTCTCAGCCTGACACACACCTGAAGGAAAGTTAATGTCCTTCTTCTAAAATTCCCTGCCCCAAGCAAAAGGCGGCTGGTGCCTGCCCCCATGTCCTTCCTGTCACCCAGGGCATGGCGGGGCCATCGCTGCTGCAGCCGTGCAGTGCCATGTGCAGCAGCAAGCCAATTCTCCAAACCGCCCCGAGGAAGAAGAAGGCTAATAACGATCAGCAGTTGGCCTCCAGCCTGCGGATTGCAGGGCAGACCTGCGAGCACTGGCCCTGCATGCCCTTCGCCCACTGCAGGGGCTGCTGTGGCTTGAGAGGAAGAGCTTGAATGGCCACGACCTGCCAGGCAGTAGCTGGGCCACAACAACCCCATGCAACTCTGCAGGCTTGGGGATGAGTGGCTGCAAAGCTGCTTGGCAGAGAGGGATCTGGGGGTGTTGGTCGACAGCCAACTGAACATGAGCCAGCAGTGTGCCCAGGTGGCCAAGAAGGCCAACGGCATCCTGGCTTGTATCAGGAATGGTGTGGCCAGCAGGAGCAGGGCAGTGATCGTCCCCCTGTACTGGGCACTGGTGAGGCCGCACCTCGAGTGCTGTGTTCAGTTCTGGGCCCCTCACTCCAAGAAGGACATGGAGGTGCTGGAGCGTGTCCAGAGAAGGGCAGCGAAGCTGGGGAAGGGTCTGGAGCACAAGTCTTGTGAGGAGCGGCTGAGGGACCTGGGGTTGTTCAGCCTGGAGAAGAGGAGGCTGAGGGGAGACCTCATCGCCCTCTACAACTGCCTGAGAGGAGGGTGTGGTGAGGTGGGGGTTGGTCTCTTCTCCCAAGTA
>VYZW01018994.1:0-36433 GCA_013401315.1 Balaeniceps rex | reverse complement strand
AAGGTCTTTTCCAACCAAATGATTCTGTGATTCTATGCTACGGCCGTCCTACCTCTGCCTTTTGGGAGTGAATCTCTGCAGAGTTCGTCAGACTTGGAGACGGAGGGTCACTGGTACCTGTGAACAGGACTGTGGGTTCAGCGCTCTTCCAAAACTGGGAAAGATGGATTCCTCCCATCGCTTCCCACTCCTGTGTGTGCCGATGTGCAAACAGCACAGGGAGGGACTGCGTTGTTAAAATAACAGTTAAAAAAGACCCCAAATGACAAACACCAGCAAACCAATAGGAAAATGCTTTCTGTGGCAAAAAAAGCATTCTTCCCAAGCTGTGCAAAGTAACGATTTGATTTCTGAGGGCTGCTGGGCTGTGACGTCCCCATCCCTGCCGTGGTGAGCGCGGTCGGAGCTGTGACATCCCCATCCCTGCCGTGGTGAGCGCGGTCGGAGTTGCGACATCCCCATCCCTGCCGTGGTGAGTGCGGTCGGAGCTGCGACATCCCCATCCCTGCTGCACTACCAGCAATGATTATTTGGGACGTTTTCAGAGCAGTTCCTGGTGAGACTGGGAGTGTGTGCTATGCCCGTTGATGCCGATGAGAGGTTTGTAGCAAAGTTTTCTCTGCCGTTCCCCTGTCCATGACAGGACCGTCGGTGGCTGACACACTGGCCGTGCTCTTTGGCTTCACAGCTTGCCCTTGGACACCACTTTTGGCTGTGCTTCTCCACGGTGCGTGAGTGCCTGATGGCCTGACTGCAGAAATACTGAATACTGGGAGCAAAAATAAACGCCGTAAGTTAAGATGAAATTATAGTATTAGCTAATTGGCCTTAATGAAAAAAAGATTGTAACTAAACGTGCTAATACTGTGGTCCAGATCTACTCTCATTAGAAGGCTGGGTTTCAGACGGAGCGTATTCCAGCTGGGTGTTTAACCTCTTAGAACTGGGGTGTTCAGAACTGGAGGGTCACTGGGTCTCTGTGTCAGCTTTTAACAGACACGACACATCCCAGTATTTCTTTGCTCTGTTCCGCAGCTTTCCCTGACCGCAGGGAGCATCAGGACAGGCTCAGTGTCACCATCACCCACCGAGCTCTCAGCGCCGGTCCCCAGGC
Organism: Balaeniceps rex; assembly: GCA_013401315.1. Lineage (NCBI taxonomy): Eukaryota > Metazoa > Chordata > Aves > Pelecaniformes > Balaenicipitidae > Balaeniceps > Balaeniceps rex. Next base: position 35,319 of record VYZW01018994.1, on the reverse strand, counting down.
TGCACATGAAGCTGGGTGGTAGCCACGTCCATCCAAGCACTCAGGGCGAGAGGCAGCATCAGCTGTCTTCCAGAAGTGGTGTCACCTCTTCAGGGTACAGCCGGACAGAATTTTTAATAACTTCTGTGTGTGTGTAAATCATTCTCCTGTTTTAACCAGCTGTTGCAGTATATATTATTCTTAGAAGAAACTTAACGTCACTAAAACTCTGTGAACTGCTATAACGCTTACCTGTGACCGACCACTTCTCAGGCAGTGCTGTTACACAAGATCCTACCTAAAAAAACCCCAAACCCAAAGAACCACAGAGAAATTTCTGACATTGGCATCTTTACTGCACCAAAGAGCCAGCCTGTGGTTATAGGCTGGGCTAGATTTACTGTACTTTTCTGATTACTTTGTGATTCATCAGCTTTCTTGGTGCATTTTGTCGTTTACAGCATGTCTTACTGCCGTCAGGGCTGGCCATTAAAAGTACCTGTTTGCAAGGTGTGATTTCAGAAGAGCCGCTGCCTCCTGGGACCCCAGGCTGTGGGAACTCCTACTTCTTTTTTGCTTGCTTTCTGTCATTTTGGTGGGGGGTGAATGAGGGCTTATAGTTATTCTCCGTATGTCGTGAACTACCTCAGTCTTCTGATAGGATTGAACACCATTAATTAATGGCCAAGGAGCAGAAAGTAGAGACCCACGCTGGCCGTGCCCTGGGGTGCGTAGTGACGGGGTCCAGCCCAAAGCACGGAGGAGGGCCACGTCCCGCAGCAGGCAGCAGCCGTGCGTGTAGGGGATGATTCTAAGAGTCGGATTTTAGACCCGGTCAGAAAAAGCTGTTTATCTATGGGCCCCTAAGTGTGAAAAAATCTGTCGTGATGACCCCGCAAACTGTTTTTGTTATTGATGCCAAAAATATCTCCTTTTAATTGATGTTTAGGGGAAACCCCTTCAGTAACGGGGTTGAGAAGCCAGAGCAGAAATACCCGTTTTCCTTTCTCTCCCTGCAGAGGCTTTGGTAGATGGGTCCGTGCAGTGGGTATGGGTGGACTAGGCAGGAATCTGCAGGCAGAGAGTTATGTTTGCTTGCTTTTGACTTCAAAGTTTTGCCATTCTCACCTTTTTTCACCTCGCACGTGCGCCCACGTGAGCAGTGCCCTGGTGCGTGGTGTGCTGGCATCGGTACTGGCAGGGAGCGTCGAGGAGAGCGTGCCAGAACATGATCTCCACTGTAAGGAGCCCCTTACACCTCCGTGCAGCTTGGAGCCCCTGTGATCACCAAGTAAGTAAATAGTAAAGCTCTCACAATGTTTCTTAGTCAAAGCAGTTGGCATAATTTAAGTAAAGCGGAGGGTTAGCCTGTTTTGAGCTTCCTCCCACAGCGACTGCGGCGATCAGTGGGGCTCTGGTGTCCCACTAGCTGGGGGCTGTGAACTGGGGGGAAAAAATACCTTCATGCTACATTCACCTTGCTGTGTCTCTCTAGATTTAAGTAGCTGCTAATGGATGCACACACAGAATGAATCACCAGATGTATGGTGTATATTGCCTTCTCGATGGGCATGCCACTCGTTCAGTGAGCAAAAAACCCCTCATGTTTTCTTACCAAAAGAAAAATAAAGCTTAAATGATCCCCTGGCTGGGTCTGGGATTCATGGATGTGCCGCGGGGGCTGGATGCTCCAGCACTTCTGATCCACGAGGCGATACGGAAGAGCTTTGCTTCGCTTCCCGTCTCAGACTTGTTTCGTGAACCCTTGAACGGGGGAAAGCTGTGTCGGGCAGCAATCGCCGTGGTCTGGTGGAAGGGCTGAATGCAGAGGGGCTGGGTGTGTTGGCCAAGCGGGGGGCTGCGGGCAGGGTCAGCAGCAGAACAGGCTCCGGTTGCGTGGGGCAGCACTTGCAAGGTCAGGCTGTATAGCTGGTCTGAGGTGGTTCCTTCGATAAGGATGGGGCCAGCACCTTCGATGAAGCTGAGATTTCACCTAGGTGTGTCTGTGACTCAGGAAAAAGTCTAAACGGAGGTTAGAAACCAGCCGGTGCTTTCTCATCTGTTTGCTGATACTTCTGTTAAAGGTGAACGCCTGTGTAGAGGACAGGGGGCTGTTAGCACAGTATCTCAAACCGTGCTGCAGGCTCCAGGACGTGTTGGGTGGTGGTGGGCTCAGACTCGGCCCGCTGCCAGCTTGAACCCGGGCAGTGGTTGTATGAAGGGCTCTGAATGGTCAAGATGAGCTCAGTGAAGGTGGAAAGATTTGGGTTTTTTTCTTATTGGAAATACAAAAACTTTTAATTTTGCAAGGCTTTCCCACGAGCCTGGTACAAACAGATAGGGTGGGTCTCAGATGTCCATACCTGACCAGCACTGCTGAAGAGGAGCCTGCTCTTCATCACTTTGGGAGGAGGAGTTGGCTGGGGACCAGTCTTAGTCAGCCTCAGGAAATCTCCTATTTGTATGGATCACTCTGCCTTTTACAAATGGTCATGAATCTGTTTTTATTGTGAAAGTGTCTTAATGCCGTAGCTATTTTCTTCCTTAATTAATTCAGGAGCAAGCAGAAAATATAATTGCCTGATTAAGAGTCAAAGCACTCTTGAATTCATCCCCATCTCTTCTGGTGTCAGGTGTGAGGCTCATTATTTTCTGAGAGGGGACTCCTGTTTAGGCTAAGCCAATGCAATTAAGCATGGATCTAAGTGTAATTGAGATAATGTAGGACTGACACTATTTTTTAATGAAGCTCTCCATCAGCGTGCTGGCCTCCATTTCGGTATAGATTGTGTTAATAAATAAGGTGTACCTGGGTCTGTCAGTCAGATGTTATGGATTGCTCCCTCCTAACTCCATTAATCTCCTGAGCTCAGTGTCCTGTTTCCTGTAGCCAACAACATGCCAGGCGGTGTGAAATACACACCCTTTTAATGAACCAATTACCTATGCTGTGTTTTTCACAAGTTCGTTAGATTTTTGGCTGCTTATAGTGGATACAGAAGAATTTGAATGCTTCTACGAATGTTATTAATTAGAATTAGATATGGTGTTACACTGGACCTGCACAGAACTACGTTAGAAGCGCATTAATAGTATTGCAAAATTCAAGCTCGGAGGAGCCAGAATTAAATCAAATTAATTCTAGTAAGAATAAACAGAAATAAATGGTCAGAATTAAATCAAGTCATGTAAAACCCTGATTTCATCTGTAGATTTTTCTGGGAGGTTGTATGATTCTTGTGAGCATTTATTATCATAAAGTTGCACAGGGTTTTTGCAGGGCTGTGCTGGGGTTTCCCCCTCCCCTAATGCCCGGGCTGGCCGGCACTCACCGGGCGAGTAGCTCTGAGCTGCTTTGCTTCGCCTGCCCGCAGTGCCGCTCCGCAGCGTCCTCCCACGAGCTTTGCTTGTCATATGAACCCCTGTGATCCCAGCAAGTCCCTCGCTGGCAGCTCAGCCTGCGGTCCGGCGGCGTGCGGCACCGGCTGGAGGGACCGCAGGGAGAGTGGTGCAGGGTGGAGACCCGCGAGAGTGGGACTCCGTCACTTCTTAGTGACAAAGTGTCAGTCAGATGAACCAAAGTGAAATGGTATTTATTTTTTTTCCCCCGCCCCAGAAACCTACAATTTGGCAAATCAGAGATTTTCCTGAAGCTGGCTAAATGCTATGCGTATATAAAGTCCTTGCCATAAAGCAGGTTATGCTGGGCAATGACAATTTTTAAAAAATATAAAACAACAGGCAGTCTCCTCAGAAACTGCTAATAGCGATTCTGTTATGGGTGAAATGAATACAAACGCAAAAACTCTGAGAGGAGAAGCTCCGCCTGTGCAGACCCTGTTTAGCAAAGCTCACAAGCGACTGAAGACAGCCTCAGCGACAAGGTACCATAAATTCAGCTGTAGGTGCTGCTGCCATCACAAGGCTTTCTAAAATCACGGTGCCAACATTAAATCACTAAACTTAGCACAAGAGATTAAAAATGGACCCAGAGGGAATACGTACGGGTTAAATTTGTGCTATAATTTTATTCTAATTCTCCGTGTGATTGTGGGACGCGTGAACCCACACGGCACTTTTGAAGCTCTTTGATAAAATGTTGATCTAACGTAATAGGACCATTTAACCCCTAAATTATATGCAGAATAGTAAGCAGTTAATTACAGAAATGTCACTAGCTTTTAATTAGCCGTTCTGGGCAAAGATGATCTATCAGAAAACCTTGGTCACCTCTTCATGCGGTGACCCCCTGGACTAAGAAGCCCCCGAGCCCCCAGGGAGGAGCAGGGGTGGGGATGCTGGGGTGCAGTGCCCTGCCCTCGGGAGGCTGCGAGCCTGACCCAAAAACGTCCCGGCAATTCAGCACAAAGCTTGTTAGTAAAATAACACTAATCACTGGCCAAAAAATAACTGGCCAAAGTTCAGAGCCAAAACAGGGAGAGGGGATATATTGGAGGAGCAGCATTTAAGCAGCAAAAGGAGTTATAGCCAGGTAAAATGTAACAAAATAAATCACATTCAACAGTAGCGTTCTAAAATTGCCATTTAATCTGTTTTAGAAGAGCTTATGGTTTGGTAGGAGGTAATACATAAACCCCGTGTGCATTGGGAAGTGAAGCCTTAGCAGTGCCCTTCCTTTCCCGGTGGGTTGAGGATATAATCTAATTTTGATGGGGACCTGGGCTTCACACTTGCCCAGCTCGTCACGCTGGAGGCAGGGCTCTCTAGCAGGGTGCTCTTGCCAAATCTCCGAAGGACACTTACGCCAGCCTGACGTGCAGCATCTGTCTGGAGCCTGCAACAGCCACGCCGGTTCTGTGATGGACAAGGCCATTAGGTGAGAGCCGACGTGTTTCGTCGGAGCAGGCAGGGGTATTTCTTGTAGGTGATGGAGGAGGCTCCGGTGGCATGAAATTTGCCGTGGCTCTGCTCGCCGTGTCACCGTTTGGCGGGTGCCATGAAGTTGTCTTTTGCACAGTAAATATCTCCAGCCTCTGCTATGCAGTGCCTGGTCCCAGCATCACTTTGTCTGTGAAATACCTCTGTTAGTCTTCAATATTTCAGCTGTTGAAGCGGCAGATACACTGCTTGCAGCCAGAGGACTACCTGCCTTTAAATTGTTATTTAGAGCACATTCCTGTGCTGGCCATGGTTATAACCATCAATCTTCCAGCAGACTTCTGCAGCTGAAATGTTTCTAATACACATTTTCTGAAGAATCCAAACAAAATAACTGTCTGAGTCTGCAAAGAGTAAGGCTTCATATGTTTTAAAGTGGTGCTGGGCTGGTGTAATTCCCCTGCCCCGCCAGCCCCCGATCCCCACAGAGGTGCGAGGGCTGAAAGGTGTGTGACCTGCGTCATGCCCTTCCTCGCTCAAACGTGGTTTGCGGGGTGTGGGTTTGGTGGTCGCTGGCTGGAGGAGGTAAAGGCTGAGGCTCTGGCTTCTGCGAGACCTGGGTTTAAGATGCAGTGATAAGTCAGGGTTGCAGATTAATCTTTCTTCTTCTGCAAGAGCGCAGCTCTGTGTTGGGAAGCCCTTACAGTAGGAATGTGTGCTTTGAAGGTGCTCCCTGGAGCTGGATAACAGGCGGCGGGGTGTGGAGGTGGAGGTCTGCTGGACCTTGTGGCTTCAGATCCTTACGTGCTGGTTATTAGTGCCTATTGAAGAAGAATTCCTGAGTGTTTCACTTTAGATGACCATAGGGATATTAGTCACCACAAGTAAAAAGAAACATTTAAAGAGTCACTGAAGCCCACCTCCATATGGAGTCGGCAACTCTACAGTTCCTGGTGTTGCCATTTCAAGCCCATTTCTGTATCGATACAGGACCTGGATCTCAGCATCTCAGTCCAATGCTGATTATTATTTTTCTCCTCTCCTGTTCTTCTGCGCGCTTGTGGGTGGCTTGGCAGTGGTCTGTGTGCTCTGCGCCAGCCACCTTCCCACTCACTACGCAAAAGCACGGAAAGTTTATCTTATTGGAGACATTAATAGTTACCCAGTAGAAGGTTTTTAGAAGGTACATTTCAAAAAAATATTCCCAGTCTGTCGGGATGCCAGGGACAGACACGGGAGGACCGAGAGATCCCGTCTCCTGCCTCAAGACAGCAGGTTGCCTGGGGATTTGCTGGTGCGAGCTGAAGCGTCGGCGCGTGTTACCTTCCCACGCCGTCCTAGCGGGATGCTGGGCAGGAGCTGCTGCGCTGGCGGACGGCCGCAGGGGCTGGGAGCGCAAAGGCAATGTGCAGTTCTTGGGAATAAACCTTTTTATTTATTTATGTGTTTATTTTTAAGTGGCCTGCCGCATTCGTTGAAGGGGCTAACACGGCAGGGGCTGGAGGAACCAGGCGTACCCCGTGCTGCGGTGTCCGTGTGTCTTTCCTTTGCTGTAGCTGGAATGGAGCTTTTAGAGTCGAGCTGTGACCTTCCCCTATGAATCTCATTTGTAAATTTAATTTTGCCTGTGCTCACAATGCCTAATATCTTCCAATATTTTATTATAACTGAAATGGCACTTAGGTGCCTGTCACGCTGGCTTGCCATCAACAAAGCAATGAACTAAACACAAAAGTACACAAAACACTGCTGTTGCAAAATAGGATTCATGGTATTAGTCTAACTTACGTACCATCTCCTCCCCTCCTTTGTGTTGGGCTTTGCTTCCAAGCGCCAGATTATAACAGTATTCCCGTTTGCCATCTGTGTTTTAATAATCGTAATTGTTTGCTGTGTGCATGCGGGGCGCTTCTCAGCGGCACTCGTCACAGGGCTGCGGCAGCGGCACCGCTTGTCTCGAGAGGGAGCAGGGAAGAAGGAGAAGGTCGAGAGGGGTTCGGTGTCGGCAGAGCAGTGGCTGTGCTGCGGCTTATCAAAATTCCCTCTTGAGACGCTTTCTCAAGCAGCGTGCAAACCTGGCAGGCAGTGAACCAGGAGACACAGGCGTGGAGCAGCTCGTGACCGAGGAGGTTTTTCGGGTGCGCTCCTCTGTGGCGTATCTGGTGGGCACTGGTGGGGCTGAGCCTGTCCTCGCAGCTTGGACCTCTGCTGTCGGAGGGGCTGGGTTGCTCAGAGGTAGAGCGAGGGGCATGCCTGGGCTTCACCTCTGGTTTCTTAGTGCTCCTGGTCATGGGGACCGGGTGTAAACCTGACAGGGAGCAGAGTCCTCCCGGTGACCATGGAGAGGAAGGTGACTTTGGTTCTCATTGACGACTGCACGTATTCCTTCTCATAGCTCTTTGTCTGGGCATGTGTTAGCAGGACACTGTCAGAGCATTTCCACTGATCTTTTAGGGTTTTTTTACTTCCCTTTTGCGAACTTCTGCCTTTTTATTGTCTATGACCTTGTATCTCGTATTCTCTCTACTTGCCACATCTTCCCTGACCAGGAGCTTCTAACTCCATCTTCTCCCACTGTGGCCTTCCCTGTCCCTTGCTGGTGAGCCGCGGTAGCCCCTCGCCCGACGTTGGTGTCGTACAAGTCTGCTTCAAGATTTTGTGGTCGTTACCTCATCGTGTCCGAACTAGCTCACGCCTCTGATTCACCAGCTCAGGCCTCCCACGGGCTGGTTGGAAAATCTCACTGTCTATGCTGGTGTATTTCAGAAAACTGGATAGTTTGAACATCATGCTTTATGGTTTTCTTCACAAATACACGGGCCGGTGATGCTCTTTAAGACATGGGAATGCTCTGTGGGAATGGGCCCGCCCAGAGCTCAGTGTTTGGAGACCTTCATCTAAGACTCCTGCTTTGCTCAGGATCAGTTTCTCGCAGAGCAGGGGCATACACGGACTCTTCTTTGGACCAGTTGCTGAGGACTTGGCCACTTTCATCACACTCATTAAGCCCGGAGTGAATGTGTACAGCTAAACCTCCGAGCAGCGCTTTGAAAATGTGTGAGTGGACTAAAAGGTGGTGGGGAAAATAATGTTCCGTGCCTCTCTCCCTGCAGTATACCCAATAAATGCAGATTTGATAGGAAGGAAATGTAAGGTTTAGTTTTTTATTAGTGGGGTTAAAGATCTGCCTCACCAACTGCTTTACCTGAACCTGAGTGACAGGCACTGCTCTATCTGTGCACAGCTCATGTCTGCAAAGAGGAGATTTAAGGGTGGGTTAAAAGCTTTTAAAAAATAACATGTAATAATTTTACAGACCTCAAATCAATACTAGAATAGATTCCCAGGGAAAAGATATTGAGTGATGTCCACATCTGGAAGTCCCTGAGCTGTTAGAGTTCCCCAGCAGTGTGGGGCTGAAGTTAAGTCCCAACGCTTCGATTTTTCCAGCCAGCACAAACAAATGTGTGCTGCCTTCTTTCCGTGCCACCGGTGTGGCCTCTTCCACTTTGCTTAACCTGTGCTTCTGGTCTTAACAGCTTCCAGTTCTTCTGGGGCCAGTGTAAAATGGCTTTGATCCCTTGCTTAGGCTTTTTCAATCCTTAATTTATCTTCATTTGTCCTTTTAAACCATTTTTTGATGTTCTTGTTATAATTCTGTAACACCACGGACATCGGTATGGTGGTGCTTTTAAACAAAGCAAAGAGCTTAATCTTAATTTAATAGCAGGGACTTGGAGCAGACTGTGCTGACGGTTCTATGCTCATCATCTTAATTGCTATCTGCCAGATTTCGTCGCTGAGTGCTACCTCTGCCAGCCACAGCCCACACTTTGTCTGGGGTCAGGCAGGTTTTTTTGGTTAGGGTTTTGGTTTGGGTTTGTTTTTTTTTTTAGTGTTAAAAAATGTTTCTCAGTCACCAAGACCTACCTGATTTTATGTAGTTTGTGAATCCTGCGTCTGAGACTGCAGTGATAATTCCTGTAGGCTCCAGTGGCCCTGGGGGGAATGGGAGGGCAGAACCACCAAGTCGCTTTTGACCATATCGATGTCCCACCAACGCATGGTGTGCAGTGCAGAGGTCGAGATGTGACAGGTTTTACATGGAGTCCATGCACTGGATGGATTTCATCTGGCAGCTCTGCCTCCGTCCGGGGCAGGCTGGAGGCTCCAGCTCTACCCTTCTCAGGCTTCTTTTTTCCCTTTGACAGCATGGCATTTGCCAAACCTCTGCGTGTACCATCAGCGCTCGGTGTCTTCCAGCAAAACATCTTCAGTACGGGACACAAACCCAAAGGATTCTGCAAGTGATGGGAAACTGGCCTTGAAGAATTTACGCTTTTGTGTATACAAGTCACTGAAGGTGTATCGACGCACGACCAGTAAAGGTGTTACCTTGCTCTGTGATTTCCAGGGAAGTGAACCTACAGGGTGCTTTTAATGAGTGCTTCTCCTGGTAAAACCAAGCACAGGACATGTTTATGATGACTACAAGAGGCTTTATCTTTTCTAGGTTTCTTTCTTATATACTTTGTTCATTACTCTATTAGGAAGTGGTCCCCTATGTTCAAATTAAGTTTATCTGCTTGCCCAGTGGTGTGATGTTCAACATTGGCGTATCTGAAATGGATTCGGTGTTCACGTCTGCGTCTGTCCAGCTCTGGCACATTGCAAACACTCTCTGGGGGTTGCAGACTCTCACAGGGCTATGTAAACCACTGCAAGTTTTCTTGGCCCAAAGACAAACAGCTACTATTTGATATTCATTGGTTGATGCTTCAGGTACTTTTGGGGACTTCCCTTTCAATCTCTTAGCGCTCTTCTGAGGGGTTTTCTTCTTCTTTGCCCAATGTTCAGGCACGGTCCGTCTTACTTCAGATCATCATGAGCAGGATGACTTCTTTCTTGGGATCTTCCAGTTACCACAATACTTGTCAGGTTAATGCTATGTCTTGTCTTAAGTTTGCTTGAGTTGCTACATGATGTCTGATCATGGACTCCTACGACCTAAGCATGGCAAGGCTGACTCTTCAGCCCGAGATATTTTACAGACTTGCCTGAATTTCCACCTTCTTTTGATACAGATCTAAACCTTACCTGTTGTAATTGGTGTCTTCCTACAGAGTACAGCACCGAAGTTCATGTAGGACAACTTAGGCGTTCAGCCTCTCTGCCTGAGTGAACCCAGAAGCTGCAAAATGCACCCAGCGTTTCTGAGGCTTCTGTTGCCAGGAGCAAAACCACTGCATGCGGGAGGGAAGCAGTCTTGCGTGTTGTCAGCATCTCCCACGTTGCCAGAGAGCCCGCTCACCCGTGGGGTTTCTGTTCTGCAGACAGGTTGGCTTTGTAGCTCAGGTCACCGCTGGTATCAGGAGTTATTGAGAAGCCACTTCAGCCAAAGAGCATACCAAAATCTGCATAGTTAATGCCACCTACTCAGTGGCCTGAGGCATCTTTTCATTTGCAAAATGTATTTTTTGCTTTGTAGTAACGCAGTAGTGGGTTAACAAGACAACCGCAAGCAGACTCGCAGGTCTTTCAGGAATTTCATGTCTGAGTCAGTCCCGCATCAGCTCGCCTGAGTTGCGTGGGCTGGCTCGCTCTGTGGCTCCCCTGCATTGGCACTGCAGTGGCAGGTTGTGTTCTCCCTGTGTTTTTGTGACCTTTTCCACTTGTGTCTTCCTCCCTCTGGAATACTTTCTCACCTGCTAAGGTATTCACAGGTTTTGGCCGTTTAGATCCAACCTGTCACCTCCTTGTGTTTACAAACGGTGGCTTTGGTGCTTCCTGCAGCTCGGGAGGTTCACAGCTGCTGTAGCCACTGACTTGAATGTCTGAGGTTGTTAAAGGAAGGCTGTCATGTAACTAATGGCCCAGCACAGTGCAATTCAGTACCTCCACTGCAAGTTGGTAGTAACTTTGATTTTCTCTGCAGTCAGATACGTTTTGGCAGCAGCCTCAGGTGAGGACGTATTTGGGTCTTCAGCATGCGAGGATGTGCAGCGCTGCTCAGCACTCTGCTCCTCTCGAGGAGGCTTTCTCAACCCCAGGTCCATGTTCTCCATTTCTGCTGTCCTCCCCGCTGATGCTCAGAGGCAGGGTGGCTCAGCAAGGACATCCTGGGGACCAGCCAGGGTGTGCACAGCACAGCCTTGATGCCCCATCTCCACATCTCCGCATGCACCGACGTTTGGAGCACTATTGCTGGCTGGTCCAGCTGATGTCCTGGAGCTGTGCTCTCGGTGGTGTGGACTTAGGAGTAGCACTAAACCATACCCCTCTGAGCACATCTCCTTCTCTTGCCTACAAAAATATAGTCCTTAGAAATTATGTTCTGTTTGTTTGTTTTTCACCTAAACATATATTCCTAAAGGGACTCCTACTCAAAGCCTTCTCCTTGGCTCAGTTGTTATCAGATTGTCTAGGAACCAGAAAGCCTTATTTCAGTCTATTTTGATTCTCTTTTTCTTAGCTATTTCTTTTATTGGGGGGGATAGAAGGGCCTCATAGTTCTTAAATTTCATCCTGGGCTTGAGGCTGCTTAACTGGGTTGGCTCCATTAAAATGTCGATTCCTTCAGTAACAGACTGTCAGGGGGAAGGCCGCCCCGTTGCAGCATGTGCACAGCACGGGTTGCACTTGGAAAGGAGCAGGGCAAAGGTAAGGAATAATTTAAAATGTCCTCCTGTTTTTGAAAGTCATACCTAGATCTGAAATGTCGGATTATATAGGCGGGTTGTCTCATCTTGGTACCATCAGCAGTGCTGGTACCAAACACTGAAACAGTGTTACGGGCTTTTTGTATTTGCAGTAGTAACACCATGACCTTCAGCATTGCTCTGGAAAGCTGCTCTAGCATCAGCTTCCCATGACACTGGGGCGTCTCTTGGTAGTGATGCTCAGGGCAGTCTGATGGACGAGCACATCTCGTGGGAGCTCCCTGTGCTCGCCCTCGCACTTACGGGCATTTGTGCTTCTGTTTTATCACCATAGTGCACACGGCGTGGATCACATTCCCCAGTGTGTCCTGCATGGTTTGGAAATTGAATCTTTAGTACCAGTAAGTGAAAGTGGGATTCAAACACCCTCTTGGTGAAACACCCGCAGGAGGCTGGTGTGCACGTGGGTGTTTTGGATGCTTTTCTCTGAATATTTTTGTAGCTGATCCCATTGCTGTGCCAGAGAGAAGAGCACTACCAAAGCCCACAGTCCAGCTGTGCCCATCCCCTTGCTTGCACGTTATAGCCGAACACTATAAGCCTGTATGAAAGCCAGTATGGAAATGTCATCCACCAGTGTGTAAAAATGCTCAGGTGTGTGTTTGTGCCTTCTGCCTTACGTGCACTGGATTGGGGGCTAACCCGGATCAACGTGGAGTGGCATCGTCTTGGCACACGCGTGTCCAAGGACAAAGCACTTGTGTCGGGGTGTCCTGTGATGATGGGCTCTGCTGATGGACTGTGGGGTCTTATATAGTTACTTACGGCAGTTTACTTGTACGTGTTCAGTCATGCTAGTCACGTAGTGCTTTATTTATTAATAACGTTTCAATCCTTAGATGTAACAAACACTTTCTGCTGAAGTATGTAATAAATCCCACCCTCGTCACCCCAATGCAGTGAATCTGGGAGCCAAGCTACACCTCATTTTGAGACTGGATTTGTTGCCTCGGTTCCTTCAGTGGGGTGACAGCTTGACCAGGAGCAAAGTGCCAATCCAGAAACAAGGAGGTGACAGGAGATTTATTTATCGTAATCCCGTAGCCGGAGGCCACCAAGACACGTATCTTCCCTACCCCGTGGTTTAGATAGGGGAAAGCTCTGTAGCTGTTAGCAATCAATGATGCACTTGTCACGGCAATTTAGGGAGCAGGGCTTCTTCTCCAGGGATGCGGTGGAGGGAGCAGTGACCTGGCTGCGGCGCAGAGCAAGGTGCTGGCCCAGTGCCCTGGAGTTCATCATTTGGAGCTCTGTGCGGCTTGAAATTTAGTTTGAATTTTCAATGTACTTCTGGAAATGTCTTTAATTAATTGGCTGAATCGCAGCTGCAGTCCTGTTGCTCAGTCTCCCCCTGTCCCCCGGCGTTTCGGTGAATTCGTGTGGCCGCGCAGACCGGTGGCTCCGCACAGCCCTGCCACGTGCAGCCAGCCGCTTCCCTCTGCCGCGGTCCTTGCGACAGCCCAGGTGTACCTAAAGCAGTGATGCTTTCCGTAGCCAGCCCCATGGCTTTGTGCTCTTTATCCTGAGCAGGGAGCAGAGAGAAGCTGCCGGCAAAAAGCCAGCAACCGAAGGCAATTGGAGGCAGAGCTGCGATGGGGACAGGCTGAGCGGACTTCTCTGCTCGCCCTTCGTTGGCACGTTGCAGGTCACAGCAAAGGTTTTTAAAGGCTTACTCCTCCGTTTGCTGGGTGGGCTGTGTTCCCAAAGGGGCATGTCTCAGCGCTGGCACGGGGCTCGGTGGTGCTCAACCGTCCTGTCTGAAACAGGCGGTGGAAAGGAAAGCACAGCCTCAAACAGGAAGACATGGACCAGCCACTACCTCTGAGACAGCACTGGGAGTACTGCCCGTTTGGATAACACCTCCGGTGGTCAAGCTTGGACAGAAAAGACTCGGCCAGGATTGTCACCAGGCCAAAAGATGTTAGAGATTGGACTGGGGTCAGATGAAGCCAGGCTGCTCAGAGATCCCCCGCCGGGCAGTGATTTGAGCTGCCGGGCTTGGGGATGCGCGTGTGCTCAGCCAGCAGGAGTTTGTGAATGTAGTATTGTGAAGAAGAGAAGTAAAAAATGTCACTTGACAGCTGCGGTGTTGCTGAGAAAACAGGTTAGGAAAGGCTGCGGTACCATTTCTGGAGGGTACCACTCCTGGAGTGACAAGTGGTACTTGTCACCGCTGCAGTCGTGCCGTCCCGGCGTGCTCCCGGGGGGCTGCTGGCTGTTGAACCCAAGCAGTACCTGGGAAACCATAGGAGCCCGAGGGAGGCAACCCAAAGATACGAAGCTTTTGCTTTAGCAGATGGAAATAATTTTACCTACCAGTTCCATTAGAGAGTATGATAAGAATAATGCAGAATAGATACGATATGATTCATGTGTTATGCTGATATGAAACGTGTGGAAATAATGATTATGTGAGTACGGAAGGAAAATAAAAATAAGTGTGAAAGAAGAAAAATACTTACACGAAATCAGCATTGGAGATTCTTCCAAAAACATAGCTAGGGGAGTTGTCTGCTGGGGGAGAACCGTGCTTCGGTTCAGCAGTGGCTCCGAGAGGCGGCTGCGCATCTGCAGGTGGAAGCTCTGCACGAACATCGGTTCAAAGAGAGGAATGCAGTCTGGATCCTGACCTTCTTTTTGTGTTAAAAATAATTTAAAAAAAAAAAAGCCATATCTATTGGATGTGATCATCTTAGTGTACAAAAGATAAGGGTTTCTCCTGTCCTTTTACAAGTGGGACACCCAAACTGATCTGCTGGTTTCTGACCAGGTAGCTTCCAACTAGTCTGTGTAAAGCTAAGGTGGCCTCAGATATCTGTGCTAAGCTGTTACTGTGTTCTTGATTTTTAGTTCTATTTGTATTCATCCAGATGCACTGTTTTCTGTCCTTCATGTTCTGAACCCTGTCCTGGCAGAGCTGGGATGAAGTGCTGGGTTTCCACTGGGTGGAAACTCAGCTCAGCAGAGTTGCAGGTTAGGAGCAGGAGAGCTTCTTATGCATTTTCAGTCTGTTTATCTTGACGTCTCTTCCCTTTAATTGTCATTCGAAACACAAGCAAACCCGCGATACAGCTTTTCTCCAGATTTCAAAGGTAGTGACAGAAGTAACCCGCTGGAGGTGGAGCAGAGGAGCTCTCGCACCCCGAGAGGAACCATGCAGACCATCCTACTTTTGTCTCCGAAACTCTTTTTCTTTTCTCCACTCCATACAGCAGTCTGGTTTGCTGGTTGTGGATTTGTGCAGTCGACTTTGTGATTTCAGGGATTTTCTAAGCAAACAACTGCATGAGCTCTCAATATTGCTCTGACGGAACATCAGTGTTTATCTATGCCTCTTAGGAACACGGATTAGATTAGTGAGTTTAAATAAAAGACTGTAATCTCCTAGAATGCCACTAGAAAGTGTGGTTTGTGTTACGGGGGTCGATGCTGGCTCAGGACACGTTGCTGCGATGTGCCTTTTGTAGGTTGGATCGGCCACTACTTGTCTTTGGCCCAGCGTTGTGCCGAGCTCTCCTACCCGTGCAGACGAACATACAGCACATCATGTAACAGGGTATAATCTGTAAAAGAAAACAACAAACAGAGAAAAACGAAAGAAAAAGAAAATCAGGGCTACAATGCAACCTTCACTGCTAAGCTAGAGACATGTACCCCTGGAAATCAGTGTCCTCATAGAGTAGCAGCCAGGAGGAATGAAGCTTCAATGAGCTATTCAGTACAGAAATCCCTCTTTCACCCTTATTTCTTCGGGGCAAGGAGTGTCTTTATTTGTTGAGCCAGCTGGGAAGAAGGTCCAGTTAAAATTGGGGCCAGGAGGATGGCTGCGTCTACCGTCATTCCCTGGGAGCCTGAAATGAGCCCTGACACTGCTGGGTCTCTGTCATTTGGACTTGGAGAGAGGTCTGGACACCTGGGCTGGAGAGAGAGACCTAAAGGCAACCAGCCCCTGCACCGCGACTTTCCACACCCTGACCACAGGAACGTCTTTAATATCATCCAAGGGCCTGCCAGAGATTTTTTTCCTCTAAAACAGAGGCAGTAAGGATTCAGCGAAAATGAAAGCTTGACCTCATGGTTTACATTTCATATACCTGCGCTGTTTTCATCTGTGGTTTTGGTATCTCTGATAGAAAATAAATTTTTTTTTCTTTTTTTTAATGGCTCTTTTTTGCCATGGGATTAAGCAGTCCACGGTCGTCTTAACAATCACATGCAACTCTAATTCCTTAACATTGCAAGGTGATGTTAATAACGCTTTTGGCTTTCTGGGCCTGTTTATTCCACTGATGTTTAGAAAGTCAGCAGAATGACTTCTTTTCATATTGCATAGGCTCTTGTGAGGTGTTTTGACGTGACATCGGGGGCGGTAGAGGAGGTGGTTATATATATATACACATATATATACACACACATATATATATATACACCCAGCCATAGCAAGGGTAGCACCATCACTGTGTGTGTTCCGTTTTCTTCCTATCCTTCCAGGTCAAAATGTCAGGCAAAACCAAAGTAATTTGTAATCGCCTACTAGAAAGGCATACGGCTTTTCTAATTCTAGTCTCTATTCCTAACTAGAGGAAGAATGAGTTAAATGTCTGCCTACCTTTTTGGTGTGAGTTCCCTCTTGGGTTTAGCGGTTGTACTCAAAACAATTCTTTGTATTTCATAAAGCACGAGAGAGTAATGTCTTTGAAAACAGGCGCTGTATTACTTAATATTGTAAGGCTAATGTAGCTGAGAGTCCGACTTACCTGGCTCTGGAGGTTTGTTGAGGAGGAACATGCGCTGGAGAACTACCCACGGCTGGCTGGAAATCACAGAGGAATTTGCTGAATTGTCGTCAGTATTGGCCCCATAGTTCAAAGCGAAACAGCTCCAACAGCGCCTTTCCTGAAGCTCAGGACAAGTGCTCTCTGCCAGATATTTTCTAGCTTTTATCAAGCATCTCATACAGTATCTGTGGCCAAGGCACAATTTTATTTGTGCTGGGCAGCTGTACCAGACTTCACCTTCTGATGCCAGCTCTTTTTTTTTTTCTTTTGAGAAAAACGATCGACTCCATTTCTGTAGAGGAAAACCAATTTCACCCGTTGGCTCTGTTTCTAAGGGTGTGGAAAATCTGTGTTTTTGTTACATAAATATATTTATACATTCGTAATTTACAAATGCTGATTATTTCACACTGAGGGAACTGCCTGGTTCCCTTGTGGTTGATATTTGATGGGGTTGAACCTCACCAGGCAGCTGGTGAGCGCCGGAGTCATCGATCTTTTGAAGTCTCTGTACGTAAAGCACAAGGATTTTGGCAGACCTGCTCCCAGCACCTTCCAGTGGGCTCAAGGACTGGTGATGTATTGCAGTACGGGCTCTGCTCTTTGTGCCAAGATTTTAAAAAAATCTCTTCTTAAGCGAATATTGTTTCATTTCGTATGCCTGTGAGAACTCCCGCAGCTTGTCGCGGGAGCACAGGTATTCTGGGCAGCTTCCTGCTTTTTCTCTTTCCCCCCTTTTTTTAAACCAGCAATATCTTTAACTTGCTGAATTAATTATATCAACAAGTCAGTCGGGCTGTGCTAGGTGATACTGGGTGTTGTCACACGAGATAAACCAGAAGTAACCAGCCAGCGTGCCTAGCATCGTTAATTGGGAAGCCCATTCGTTATCCAGAGACAGGAGTTACCCCGTGTCTTTGGGCTCTGCGCTGTTTCTGTCAGCCATGACACATCTCTAATCCCATCTAAGATTCTCTGCGAGAGCTGACATGTTGCCACTGGATTTGAAATGACTGTTCCAGGTTTTTCCTGTTCTTTCTGACAGTTTATTACAAGCAGGAGGTAATTACTAACAAGAGTTTTTGTTGTACATCATCCCGAGAAACAAGATATTAAAAGGCTGGGAGAAGGAATGACACTAAAATTTACTGTGGGTACTGTTAATACAGCAGATCAGCTTCATCCTGGGAAATATTTTCATTTTCTGAATTGTGGTCACGTTTTAGCCAGGCTGCCTGAGCAGCAGTTGTGGTAGGGTGAGGCAAATCGCGTAATGATTTAAAATGAGCCTGGATTAGATGTGATGTTTGGGGTTTTTTTTTTTGCATAGGGATGATGGCTTTGTGGTGGGCACAGAGGGACAGGTACGACATGCTGACCACTGTTACCTTCCTCTTTTTAATATCCACATACATCACAGATGAATTGTTTCATGGTTAAGAGAAGAGCTGTTAAGCGACATCTCCAGCATCCTTTGTGCTCCCTTACAACGGGCTCGCTGTATGGCTTTAGATGAACTGCCAAAAAGTTTTGCCTTTGTTCTCTATCCGTACAATAGAAAAGATTTTTAGATTTTTTTCTAATTCTTAAGTGCCAAGAAAAGTATCACCTAAAGGCTGAAAGAAAAGCAGTAGTGATATGCACAATAACATTTCTAAGATCAAGTCACAAGCAAATGAAGCACAGTGCAATGGTATTGGAACCGAGTAGATCAGTGTCTTCTCCATGGAGTAAGCACTCACTCAGTGTGCAAAGGCAGTTTCTGAGATGAGAAAAGTGTTTCCACTTTCAAAAAAATGCTGAGCAGTTGACAATATTTAAATAAACTAAAATACTTTCCTATTCCCAGTTGAAAGGTCCGTATCTTAAATATCTTTACAATCAGCAAATTAATATGATAAAGTAATGGTGAAGATTGATTGATTTGTTTCCCTCTTCTTGACCATTTCAAATTTACTTTGTGGTTTTAATTACCTTGAGCTTTGAACCAAAAATCTATTTTGAACTGAGAAAAATCTATTTGAACTGGGGATTTTCTCAAGAAAGAAGGAAAAAAATAAGGAATATAAGCTTTTCGGACCTTACCATTTTCTGAGAAGTGTTAATTACGGACCTGAAGGACTTAACCAACTTGGGCAACATGCAAAGGACGGTCATGTAACCTCCTGCTGTCCATGCAAGGACTTCTCTGTCAGTGGGGCTCCGCAGGGTTGCATCTGGAGCAGCTGCTCCTTGGCTTCTTGCCCTACGCTTTCACAGACTGGTTTGGGTGGGAAGGGACCTGTAGAGGCCATCCAGTCCAACCCCCTGCAGTGAGCAGGGACATCTTCAACTAGATCAGATCGCTCAGAGCCCCGTCCAACCTGACCTTGAATGTTTCCAGGGATGGGGCATCTACCACCTCTCTGGGCAACCTGTAGTTTCTAGATGTGCACTGAATCCATATGACATACCTGGTATTTACAACTTCTTTGTCAACACTGTAAAATATTTCAAGATCAGTAGCATTCTGTCCTCCACTTCCACAGCAGATCGTGGCTGAGCTATTTCAGAGCTGGTGGACATGCATCCACCTAAGAAGGGCTATTGGTTTATCCTTTGCCTGCAAAGCCAGGCTCATCTTGGGAGGTGCAGGGTAATCAAGGGTCCTGTCACCAAGTACAGCGGAGCCGAGTACTCGCAGAATTGTTACATCCGCATTACGACCAGCAAAGCAAGGATGGAGAAGAGCAGAGGAATTCGTGCTCATTTTTAACAGTCAGGTGAGATTGGTTGTCACATTAAGAGCCCAGCTCTATTGCATGACCTCTTGCTTTAGCATTTCAGCAGCCAGCCCGTGGGAGTGCAGAAATGCATTCCCTGCCAGCCCACAGGTATTTTTTTGTCTCTGTGTGTGTTGTTTCCTTTGGTTTCAGGTGGGCAACTGCTTCGCTAGGTCAAGGCTGCGAAGACAGTCTTGGGGTTGGTCTGTGCAGAGCGGTGCAAGGGAATTGAAGGGGGGGAAAAAGCTGTATTTTATTGTTTTCTCCAAGTATGACCATCTTCGCTGCACGTCAGCTGGTCCCACCGGTGCCCCTAACGCCTTGGCCTGGAATGCACTTGCGGTCTGGGAGGTTGCTCTAACTCGTACAAGCATAACAGGGGGTTTCACTAATAAAATATGAAGAACATGCATGTTATTATAATACAAAAATGTGCAATTATGTCTTGATCACAGCTCAGGGATTACATGTTTTTAATGAAGTGAACGTTGTCAGTGTGGGAAGCAATAAAAATGAAAAAGGTTACAGAACTGAAAATTTAATATATATGATAATACACATAAATCTATTAGAAAAAGTAAAGCAGAATTAATTATATTTCAGTACCCAGAGGGTGAATAAAAATGGTAAAGAATTAAGAAATAAAAAATTCATACTGTAATTAGAATTTTGCATACTAAAATTAGAGAAGGTGTTTTCTGATACCATCCAGCATCTTTTCTAACAGAAAACCGTGATGGGAGCAGGGCATGTTAATTATGCACCAGAGCCTTAAGGTATGAAACCTATACACAAGCTTGCAAAGAGGATTAAATATCCAGTTAGGTTTATGTGTAAAACTTTTTAATTTTTCAACTTTTCATATCCAAATTAGAAAAAAAAAAAAATACAGAGCAGCACAGCAGTGCATTATTTATTTAGGCATTTAATGAATAACAAAATAGTAGTTCTATACAAGCTGTAGGTAAGCTGAGAAATACTTTCATCGCAGCCTTATATATCTGCAACGTTAGGTAGCAAACAGATATTTGACAAGGGAAAATTTGCTCAATTCCGAAAGAGCCAACCCTTGGTGTGGCGTTTGCTAAGTGCTGCCTTGCCAGCCTCTCTCACAGGGTCAGGACATGGGGAAAAATACGCGGGTGATTTTGTCCTGGGCTCTTTGGTTCGAATAACAGTAGATGATGGTGACTCTGTCTGTTGGGATATATCCTGGTATACAAAGGGCAGCAGTAGAGGGGTCTTCCCCGCTGCTCCTTTATACCACACAAGGTTGGGCAGAGCTGCTGTGGTTCTGCCTCCTGCATTTTCTATTTCACACTATCTGGTCATCTGTTCCCCTGCTCAGCTCATCTTTGTTTCTGCGCAAGACCCGGCTCTCCTTGCTGGCAGAGCGATCCAGATATTGGACTTTGGGCTGGATCTTCATCACGATCGGTCTTGCCCAGGCTTTATCAATGCCATGAAGGAGTTTATCAATAAGTGTCTTCTGCCTTGTAGGGTGATCCTCTGATGACTTCCCCCGTGAGATCGGTGGCCTGAGAAGGGTCTGAAGCTGAAGGAGCCAGGCAGGAACTGTAATCACCCTTCTCTGAGCCCCTCTCTCACACGTTCATATCCAAAGATGAACATGTGCACTGGAGATACGACAGTTGATGTTGGTGGCAATGGAGCAACCTTGCCAATAGCCTGGCCTGGACTCCAGCGGAAGCTGAGCGCCCTGACCTTGCAGATCCTAGCTGTGTTCCCACCAAGGCCGTGCAACGTGCGTCCGTGGCTGGCTCTTGGCTTGCTCTTAGGGGTTGGGTGCCGTTCTTTCTTTTAGTATTGAGTCGTGTATGAATGAACAGCATCAAATCGTTAATTATTGTGTTTCAGAAATGTGGGCTACCCTGAAAGTCTTCAGGGCCATTTGGGGGTGAATTCCTGTAAAATCTTATCCTTGTGGAGGTCAGTAGGGAAAGCAGGGTTAGGGGAAGAAGAGGAGGGCTACACTGGCTGTTGTGGATTGGAAAAAGAGAAGGCAAAAGCAGCTGCTTTGAAATATTTTGCCTTTTGATATAATGCAGCTCTAATTACTGCATATTGCCATGCCTTAGCAGGGTGTTGGTGACGTGAAGAGTCAAAGGCAACAAACATCTATATTATTGCTGCGTCTTCCAGCTCCTGGCTGAGTAGGACATGACAGTAAATGATGGGAGATGTGGTGCAGTGAAGTGTGAAAATTCCTGCCCTAGTTTATATTGGTGCTGTATAGACAATTTACATGCAGTATGAAACTTGAGTGGCACCATGAACATATCTGGCGATGGGGTTTGGGTGTGGTTGGTTCTGCCCTGAGGGTTGAAAGAACCCTGCCCAACAGATTGGGTTCTTTCTCAATCTTTTCAAGTACTAGCATCTGTGATTTGATGGCATCAGAAGACGACACAAAAAAATTAAGTCTTGGGCTAACCTGGGATGATTCAGCTGGTGATAACTGTTTGCAGTTGATGTCAGGTAAGCTGAGAACACGTTGCTGTTACAAGCTGTAGCCATAGGAACCTAAAATGTAACGTATCCTGTGTAGGGGGATGAGTTTGTTTTAGTGTTTGCATAAATCTGCATACATATGTTTAATTGTTGTCTTTGGAGCTAATTGCCATCCAGAATGAAGATGGTATTTGCTATGATTAAGAAATCATACAGTAATGATAGTACTATTAGCACAGATATTAATAACTAATGTTATAATTAAAGCTGCTTATATATGAGAGGGACAAAAGTCTTAAGTATTATTTGCAAATATTAATGATATAGGTGCTGGATGCGGTATGAAGAACATGATTAACGTTGGAATTGTTGTCAAAATGTTTTGTTTTGATAGCAGTGCCCATCCTTACGTTAATAATTGGTCTTTTGGAAAGGGGAGAGGGAGGATGGGTGACGGTGGCAGAGCAGGGCAGGCGGCAGCGCAGACCCGGGGCGGGGAGGTGTTTGCTTGGCCCGAGCTGTCCCTGCTTTGGTTTGGGGCAGGCGGTGGGACGCGTGATCCTGTGCCACTCTCGTCTGCAAGCGCACGCCCTGCTGCAAATCACACTGCGCTGGACAGTGCGAGGCAGAGCGCTGGCCGTGTCCGTACCGGGTTGCCTGCACAGCGCGGGAGCGGCTCTGTCTTCTCCTGCCTGCGATCTGCGGCACCTTTCCTCCCATCTGCTGAAACGCACCCAGGCACTTCCAGCCTTTGCTGAGGGTTTCAGCCCACTCCAAATTTATGATGGAAATAAAAAGCTTTCAAGTAGGCATTTTCAATGGAAACATTAATTGTTCAATTACAGTAACTATAATTGCATGCTACAGAAGTACTTAGGAAGAGGAGACCACTGCGTTTGCTAAAATAGGCAGCATCTAACCATTAGAAAAAGAAATTAATCTGAACCAAAAAACATCTTCAGCTTAGGCCCATCTCTGTTTAAAAGACTCTTTAGGACTCTCATGTAGCTCCCAGAAAAGATTACGAATAGAAATGATTTTTGCATTAATAATCTTTCCAATGTGAGTAATCTGTTAATGGAAGCAGAAGAGCACCAGAGGTTCTGTCTAACCTGGCTTTTCTCCTCCTGCTGCCCTTAACTGTGCCAGCTCTGTCCAGTGCCTGGATCCAGCAGGACACCAGTGGGCCGGTGTAATTTTCTCCTTCTGCCCTTGGAGCACAGCTGTGCTCCAACTCTTGAGTTCTCCCAAAATTTTACTGCATATGTTACCGTGCTGGATGCTGGGCACTGCGGCGCAGCAGTGAAGGGCAACGAAGCTGGGGAAGGGTCTGGAGCACAAGTGCTGTGAGGAGCGGCTGAGGGACCTGGGGTTGTTCAGCCTGGAGAAGAGGAGGCTGAGGGGAGACCTTATCGCCCTCTACAACTGCCTGAGAGGAGGGTGTGGTGAGGTGGGGGTTGGTCTCTTCTCCCAAGGAACAAGCGATAGGACGAGAGGCAATGGCCTCAAGTTGTGCCAGGGGAGGTTTAGATTGGATATTAGGAAAAACTTCTTCACGGAGAGGGTTGTCAAGCACTGGAAGAGGCTGCCCAGGGAAGTGGTGGAGTCCCCATCCCTGGAGGTATTTAAAAGCCGGGCAGACGAGGCGCTTAGGGACATGGTTTAGTGGTGGACAGGTACGGTTGGACTCGATGATCTTCAAGGTCTTTTCCAACCAAACAATTCTGTGATTCTGTGTGAGCGTGGGAAGAAAAGTGGAAGATGAGCGTCCAGGTAAATTCATTTTGGTTTCTGGTGTGTAAGACCAACTTCATCCCTGCCTTTATTTCCATTTGAGTTGGTTACTGCAGGAGGAGGTGTCCCAGCCAAGCACGTTTCCCAACCGTATTGTTCTGAAAGGAAACAAATTATCTGAAATTAATTCTGATCTGGTAAGCAGCTGCGTAACTGGTACAGCACACCTGGGAAGATGGTGTGGGAGATTGTGTGCCAGCAACTATTCCAAAAAAAGTTTTGAAGAGACATCTAGAAGTTTTCGGAGCAGTGAAGGTATGCACTCCTTTTTTTTTTTTTTTTTTTCTACTTTCCACATGGATGATACCATTTTGCTTAGTAATAGTTTTTGAATAAAACCAGAATGCATCTGGAGGACATTAAAAAAGAAAAAAAAAAAAAAAAAGAGTGCATGTTCTTGCAGCAACAGTTGTGTTTTCTTGCTAGGAATCATCTAAAGAGGATGACGCTTAGCTGATTGTAATTGAAACTTTGCACCTCAGAACTGGCCTTGAAAGCCACCACTGCTTCCTATTAACGTGTTCACCCAGAGCTCTGCTCCTGCCTTGCCCCTTGCTGTCCTGCGGCTGCATGTCCGTGTGTGCGGCGGGGGTGGTCGAAGCTCCTTTTTGTAGTGCTGAGCTGTGGCTACACTGCAAGAACACGGGGCTACCTGAAAACATCTCCATTTAAGCCCTGCCCTCCAGAAAATGCTGCACCATGAGAAGGCTTTGCAGGAGTGTGATAGTCCTGATGGGCTTTGCAACGCAAACGGGGAGTGAGTCCAAACAGAAAAGGACTGTTTATATTCTGAGTCTTTCATTTGTTTTGCCTTTCCAGTTTCGACTGTGTTTTAGATCGTTGAAGCACGTAAACAAGGCAGCTTCAGCGAAGTGGGAGAGTAGTTTGTCCTTGGCCTCTCAGTCCTGATCCTCAGGGGGGTCCTACATTACAGCTTCCAGGAGAGGGCTGGAAAACAGCTCTTAACTCTGCTGGAGATGAAAAATTGAGATCAGTGCCAATATTGCTGTCTGGTACGGACGTAAAGACTGTCTATTAGAGTTCTCCATTGACCTTTACTGCTAACCCCTCAGGGGGATGGTACTGTTCAGGAAAATTTACCCTTGCTAAGATACCCCTTTGAAATTGTTTAATTACATTACCATAATCAACCAGTCTTGAAAGTTGCCCCCTCCGTTTCTGACCTGAAGAAGGACTCGAGTGCCTGTACCAGTTGCCTAGTGAAAAGCTGTTTTGTGCCTTCTCCGGGGCTGTCCTGCCATCGGGATGCTGGGGAACCAGGATGCGGCAGTGCTGGGCAGGGAGCAATGCCATGGCAGGTCACTGCCCTGCCAAAGGTCAGGATGACTTCCTTCGGCACCACTCCTAATTTCTGGTTAAAATACAATCTCTGTTACACTTACGTCGCCTAAAAAAAGAGTCATCTTTGTATTGAACTTTAAAAGTTTTAAAGTCCTCGAGGACTGCATTTGATGTGTCCCTTCAGGGTACCATCCTCTTAAAATCAGTGTTTTATCATCCCTGTCACTCCCCGTATCTACAAACACACATCTGGTTTATGAAATGCTTGTTTGAGTCAGCTCAGCAGAAGATACTGACTGATCGTGGGGAAACAGAGGTGACACAATAGTTAAATACTTCCATAGTTTCCCTGTTCGATCAGGATATTCTTGATTATTTCTGCTGTCTCTCACTCCCCACCACCCCGCCATTATCAGTAAAATAACAAGAAGAAAAAGTCCCAGTAAAGCGTGGGCACCTTTTCACCCTGCTGCCTATACTGAAGTTTCCAGCAGCCTTGACTGCGCTCAGATCTAATACCTGTGAAATTTCCATTGTTCCCAAAGTTACCGTTCCTTGCTGGCTGTCCCCTTATCATAAGCCATTGTCTTCATCTCTCTGTAACCGTGTTCTGCCTCGTTTCAAAGGAATCTTTCTCTTAAAGTATATTTTTTCCTTCTCCCTTAGCTGGGACGAAGAAGTGGGAGCCTGTGATGGGGAGAGGGAAGGGCTTGCACATTTTCCCCTTTCCTATTTCAGACGAGGCGCGCTCTCTCTTCTGCCACAGTCGTTCTTTGCAAGCCTCAGTCTCCGCAATGACAGACTCTGCCGTGCCTTCCTGGAGGCTGGCTGCGCGTGAAGACTTTGAAGCACACAATGAAAGAAGGAGGGTATGTCTAAGAAAGCAGTTTCATGTTTTTTCTGTAGTCCGTAGCCAGGATTTACCATGGATGATCAATGAACAGACTCACCGAGCAAATCAGGGACCCTTCTTTGTGGCCCCTATCTGGTTGCTCCAGTTGTTGACTTCAGTTGTTGACTTATTTATTTGCTAAACACCCAACGGTGTATCCAGTGTGGTGGGAGAAGCAACCAAAGGCAAAAGCCCTGATGTTGCTCCAGGAATGCGGTGATCCTTCCAGTGATCCTTCCTTTCCCATTAACAAAAGAAGTGCTGTTTCATGTTGCTGCCAGCCTTCCCGAGAAATAAATGTTCACGTGATAAGATGTGAATGTGCGATGCACAGTCCTCTAATTGTTGTCTGAATGCAAGTTTGAACAAAGGGCAATACACAGCCAGCAACTCTGTGAAGCAGGCAAGAGCCGAACCAGTACAATAAGGAGCAAAGGAAGAACCGAGAGATTATAGCAATTCTTGTAATGCTCTGAATAAAAGTCTGCGATATCTGCCTGTAATTCTGATATCAACAAATACTGGCTTGCTGGAAGTGGTGTTAACGTGAGAGAGGCAGAGATCCCTGGCAGCTTAGCTTTCGGGCGCGGTGAGTGTCTGGAGCCAAAAGCGATGAGGCTCAGGCAGGGCTGGCATCCCCATGTCCTGTGGTGGGTGGGATGGGTGGAGGGAGAAGGCAGCAGCTTGTGTATTTTTTGTTGTCGAGGGCACGTGATGACTTGGGGCCAGCAGTTGTCTGTGTGAGGCAAAGCAAGGTTCCTCTTCCCCATTTCTCCATCGTTGGCATACACTGGTGACTGGCTGAGCTGGTGGGACCACCCTGGCTTAGCAGGAGCTCTGCCCTGAACCCACCTTTGCACCAGTTCTCCCAGATGGGAGAAGGCAGCACAGCCCCAGCCGTGGTCTCCTCCTTGATCTGCGACTCTCCAGAGGCCGTGCGTGCTGTCCGCAGGTGCCGCAGGGGCTGGCACGGTGCCTCCTGCCTCTTCTGTGCTGCGTTAACAGGACAAGGCACCGTTTACCTGGTGGGATGGAAGCACAAAGCGTTACGGCTCTGAAGTCCTCACACTGCTCATGAACAGCATGGAGGAAGACAGAGAACAGGCAAGGCAAATTTTTCAGAAAAAAGGAGATGCTGAAGGTGGGGCTGTGGCGTAGGTCAGAGGGACGAGCTTGGAGTTGAGTCCCTAGAAGAAAGGGGTATATGGAGATGAAGACCACCAATAGGTGAATGGTTGTGAACTATCATTTCCCAAGCAGCTTCTTGAGTCACAGGGCTAGGGGATTTCTGGAGCTAGACAAGCTCTTAATCTCTTGTGGTAGTACACCTCCGTTTATAAATAAACATTAACGGAGAAGGGCTAGTGTCTTCTCTCTGAAGTTCAGTGTCATCATTTCCATTTCAGAGGGTGTTTCTCCTCCCCTAGGGTACAGCTCAGTGAATATTCAACCCTTCCTGCAGAGCACAGCGGTTCCACCAGAGGATGGTGGGAGTCTTGCACAGACCAATAGCTTCTGTTAAGCCATTCCTGTCCAAATGAAGACGCTGGTTGTATCTCAGCTACCTTTTGTCCCTGGGAGTGTCCATGTGCCAGGGCCGAGGCTGGTTGTCTCTCTGGTCATATCCGATACCCGTAACTGAACTCTCTCTCCTCCAACAAGGCAGTGAGAAACCCTTGCCTGTATCTTCAGGAGGGATCTCCTGTCTCCTCAGCCATCTGTTCCTCTGCGGATGCTGCTCTGAAGATAGGCAGGCTGTGGAGAGGAGAGTGCGGGAGAAGATAAAAGAGAAAAATTAAACCATTTATGAAACTTTCATCAAAGCACTGTTTATAATGCTGAAGGGAATGCTGTCTTACCTTGACACAAACTTCATTCATAAACTAGACTTCATTATTTTTCAGCGTTATTTCTGAAAGACTTTGTCAGCAGCTTGGCAACTTATATAGACAAGCTCATGATTTATTTTCTTCTGTGACTAATCAAAATACTAAATATGGGTGTTTATGTGCCTCATATCATCCTGAAGTTTTGTGCATGTAATTTAAGTTTGACTGAGTAGGAAAAAAGTAATAAATAGTAATGTTAGTCCTGCGATTCCTTCCCTATTCAGAACATGAAGCTTCTCAGACATTATAGACTCTCTAAAATACTGCTGAAAAGTGAACAAAAAGCCTGAGATCAAATAACTTCAGTGGAAGCCCTTTGAATGATTGTGAAAGCTGAGGATGACTGTTAACATCATTAAATTGAGTCTGGATTTGATTAATGTCTTAGGAACAGGGATCCAGTTTCCATCCTTTCACACAATTTGAAAAGAGTGTGATTACCTTTTGATTTTTAAGAATAAGTAATTTTGTTTACTCGCAGAGAGTAAAATTACATAATCGTATTCCCATGTGGGTACATTTCTGTTTGCCCTTCGGCAATGTCAGTGGGCTGCGTGAACTCTGCTCCTCACTGCGGAGCTACTGCAGCGGTTGCCATTGCCTTTTTTTTATGCTACACTACCAAGTAAAATGTATTGCATGGTTTAAAAAGAGAATATGGGGGAGCACATGGTCCAAAGAGAAAATATAAATGAAAGATGAAAGAAAGAAGCAAGCCCTACCTGGTGGCCAGAGCATGGGGACTCCCTGGTGGGCATTGCCCCATGCAGGCACCAGGCTGAGCCTCCCCACGGGCCACGGCCACTGACCGCTGTGATGCACCGGCGTACATGTCTCTCATCAGCCGTAGCTGGGTAGTAATCGTATAACGTGCCTGGTCCTCTGCTCACAGGGCGCTTGAGGTCACGCGTCACTGGTTGCACAAAGACTCAAGGCACAGATACTGTACAGGACCATTTCTAGGATCAGGAAGGGCAGAGCTGCTCACCCATGTCAAGCACAGCCCTGAGCAAGGAGGCCATAACCTGTTGTCCTGGTTGTGGCTGGGATAGAGTTAATTTGCTTCCCAGTAGCTGGCACAGTGCTGTGGTTTGGATTTGGGATGAGGATAATGCTGATCACACACCGATGGTTTAGTTGTTGCTGAGCAGTGCTGACACCAGTCAAGGACTTTCCAGCTTCCCGTGCTCTGCCAGGGGCACAAGGAGCTGGGAGGGGGCACAGCCAGGACAGCTGACCCAACCTGCCCAAAGGGCTATTCCATACCATATGGCGTCATGCCCAGTATAGAAACTGGGGGAGTTGGCCGGGGAGCAGCGATGGCTGCTGGGGACTGGCTGGGCATCGGTCGGCGGGTGGTGAGCGGTTGCATCACTTGTTTTCTTTTCCCTGGGTTTTGTTTCTCTCTCTCGTTCGCCTTTTCATTACAATTTTTATTACTATTATTATTTTATTCAATTATTAAACTGTTCTTATCTTTAACCCGCAAGTTTTGTTACTCTTGCCCTTCCGATTCTCTCCCCCATCCCACCGGGCGGGGGGAAGGTGAGCGAGCGGCTGCATGGTGCTTGGTTGCTGACTGGGGCTAAACCACGACACCTGTATCAAATGGGGTTGCTTTGGAGGGGTCGTGCTTCAGAGACACCCTCAGGGGCACAGTTCTCATCTTGTTTTTTCCTGGAGGCACTACGCATCCTGCCATGGTTTGTGTCAGCAGGAGACTAAAGTTCTTCACGGGCAGGTTTTATTTTGGGAAGTGGGTACAAAAGGAGTTAGGTGCCCAAATTGCTTGTCTGAACCTGGCAGCCAGATAGCGTACGTCGAGGGATAAAGATGATTGACTCCCTCTTATGGTCTTATATAGATATAAGTCAGAGTCCACTCAGTATATATGCCGATACGCATGTGCAATGTGTACCAACAAAATTGCACATTTCTATTAGCTAGCAAAGCACATGGCTATTTTCTAATTTCAGTCCCTCGTTATCCTTTATGACAGAATCATTGAGGTTGGACAGGACCTCCTGAGCTGGAGCAGGTTGCCCAGGACCGTGTCAGGTCTTGCTGACTTTAATTCCTGTTGGCATAGTGAGCCTGTATCGGGTAGTGGTTCCCAAACTATATCCTGTGGAACATTTATTCTTCCCCAGACTTTTTATTTTCTTTCTGTAAAGAAAGCAGGTAGCAGTTCTCAGGCCAGACTTGTTTTGGTTTCCAAAACCTGAAGCAAGAAGAAATTTCTCATTCTGTTTGATGAAAAGTAATAAATACGTATGTGTTATATCCTAAATATTTTATGGGAAAAAAGTTATGTTCTCTTAATACTCACCTTATTAGCTGATACTGGCGCAGCAATTCTGTAGCCCACCTGCCATTTCCCTGTTCAAATGGGGCTTGCACTGCTGGAAGTGCTAAAAGCAGCCTTTGCTGGGCCAAACTGGAAAGTGAATGTGGGAATGGATCTTTTATAACCCAAGTTAGGTCCCTGCTTTCCTCCTTCCTGTCTTACCCCAGCAAAGGCTGTCCTTTTTCCCAAATAATGAGTGACTTTGCGGTGTTTCTGGTGAATAGCAGGCTATGAAACCTCCAGCTGCTGTGTTGTAGAATCATGGAATCGTTTAGGTTGGAAAAGACCTTTAAGATCATCAAGTCCAACCAAATGGGTTGGCCATTCTGCTGTGCAGGACCTTGGATCACTTGACCCTGTGCCCCTGAACAGAGACTGTCGTCGGATGCCAGAAAAGCAATCAGCAAGGTCAAGCATCCCAAGCAAGGTCTGTGTATTACCTCTGAGTGAAGAAAAAGTAAAATCATGGATTTGGAAGGGACGTTGAAAACGGAAGATGCTGAGGAAAGACCCCAAGACCTGGGTTGATCCCTGTTCTGCCAACGGGGAGCAGTAGGCCACCTCGGAGGATGCTGTGATCGCTGGTGGGTCAGTGCTGCTGGCAGGTATCTGCATGGGTTATAGCGGGATTCTGAGAACACCACGTTTCTCACTCAGCCTCCTCGGCTAGCTTCCCGAAGCTGCCTGAGAAGAATCCAGGCCTGGGGGTGCCCATCTTAATGCATTGCCTACTTGCCTTAAACCTAGACTATGCTCTGTTCTGGTTTGTGTGCCTGGAGAAGGTCTTGGGAATCTGAAGGGCTCGATACCCATTTTCTCTGTGTAGCTGAGCCCTCCTCCCCTGGTGCCTCATGGCCTGCATTGTTCTGTGCGGATGGGTGGTGCACCGGGGCTGGCTCACAGGAGGACAACCAGCCTGGGAAAGCAGCCATCTCCTCTGGCTGGTGCTCTAGCAGGCTGTACGGATATCCAGGATCTCTGGTATCTTCTCACTACCAAACGGTAGCGCAATGGCTTTTGTGAAAACTTTGTATTTCTACTGCAGAAACTGCGGACTTCTCAGATTTCCCTTTTGGATAGAGTTGGGTCTGGTTTTACTTCCCAGCAGCTGCTCAGAAGTATCTTCAGTAGCTGTACAGGTGGTATTTACAGCTACAGATGCTTCGCATCAAGAGCACTCAGTCCTCCCCGGGGTTGGGCCCAGAGAGACTGAATGCAAAACCAAGATGTCATTCCAAGACTACGTTTCACAGTGCATTGACAATCCGGGGAGACTTGAAAGGCAGTAACATGGTTTCAGTGTTTTTGAAAAACTCCAGACATTTCTATTAGACAGATGCTCACAGTTCTGCAAGGCTGGACACTTTTATTCTTTGTACTTTCAGACTTCTACATAAAGGCTAGTTCCAGCACAAGAAATAACAAGAAATTGCTCCTTAAAGAAGAAAGGATAAAGCAAGATAAAGAACTTCAAAGCAGATACCATTACGATATATCTAGAAAGAAACAAGAAACTACGAGGCGGAATCTGCTGTTAAAATCTGCCTAAGATTTTCCAGAGAGAACACATTTATCTTATCGACAATGGGGCTGAGCGATTCCCTAGTTAATGCAAGTGAGATATCCAACAAAAGACAGGGGCTTTAATAGGCAGACTTGTTGCTTGATAGTTTCAGATCTCTACATGGGTTCAGCAGAAAAATATGGTTTATTGTAAAATGTATAAAACTGAAAGTTTTATGTCACCTTAGGAAACTTTTTAAAATACTTTGCTTCTTCAAAGGGGATCTGGAAGTTCAATAGAAGTTTAGAGATGACACAAGCTCTCATTAGGAATTGGCCTCAAAGTCTTTTTTTTTCATCAATGGTTTTTAAGACTCTTTGTCTAATACAAAACCTGTAATAAATTAATCTCCGTACATTGTAGTTAAGAGTGGAATGAGGAAATTAATCTAATAACTAACAAAAGCCCTTTGGATGTAGGGAAGGACACTGCGAGTACAGCTGTAAAGCTTTTTTCCTCTCTCTTATCAGTCCATAGTTTTGAATTGCTCAGAGTCACAAAACTGGTACTTGCTTGAGCAGGAGGTCCCACCAGTGCAAAACTACGGACCGATCTCTCGAAGAGCATCACCAGCCTCGTCTAGGTGTTACAGGAATCAAGTAATTCCGGGTTATCTTTTTCTTCTTGTTAGCATCAACGTGTGTACATAAATGAAGGCTTCTTGGGTAGGGTCACGTTCAACAGCTTTGGCAAGCACAACCGACAGACCACAACACCGCCGCAAGGAAAGAAGTATCTTAATTTAGTAGTAGTGTATGCTAAAGGCAGGTTGTACTGTCAGCTTCATTTCTTTGCTGGGTCATTCCAGTGACCACCCATCTCCTCTGAGAGCGCTGGAGGTTTGCAGCAAGCTGTCTGGAAGAGCAGTTTGGCTGCAGTGTGTGTTAATTGGGGAGAACTGGGGTAACTGGGGATCCTCAGTATGATACTTCAAAGACCAGGCGTGAAATATCACGCAGTTTTAACAACGTGTGGTTCCATGATGTGTAACAGCAAAGGCTTCCTCCAAGTTGGGTTACGTACCAAGGGAAGAGCAGGCCACCTAAGTTTATAGGCAGTTCTCTAAGCTCTACCCAATTTTTCCCAAATCTCTGCCAGGGGAAGCCGTGCAAGAGCAGCCAGAGCTCTGCCCAGGAAAAGCACATGGTTTCAGGAAGAGCAGGCTGACTCCATCACCCTCAATGCAGCTGTTGGGAGCCCCATCTCCATCTCACCGCCCACCGTGTCATGTGTGAAGTGGGTTGGGATGAGGCACCTTTCCGTTGGGTGCTTCTACAGGCGTCGCTTGGGTGAGGTGATGCACAGGAGGCCACTCTCAGTGCAGATGTCAGCTCTGTACCTTGAAGTGCACTGGTTGATGGTAACTAGTAGCTTCGGCACTTTACAGGGTCCAAATGTGCTTGGAACCAGAAAGATAGAAAAAGTCAGAAAATTATTCCAGCAATACCAACCAGGAGTCCAGCCCGCCTGTCTGGTCGTGAAACTTTGGGACACTGCAATGCAGCTTTGCCCCTGAGAGATGGAGGGGGGGAAAAAGAAACCTTTCCCTTGCTGGAGGGAAAAATAAAAGAAAATAAAAGCTCACTGACAGTTTTGGAAACAAACAAACCAACCTTTTTACAACCTCTAAGAGCTTTGGGTCAAAACGGTCGCAGCATGACTCTGTGCAGTTAATTGGCAGATGGAGTTGTTTGAGGAAATTGCAGAGGTAAAGGCAGATGGAAATGCAGCTCACTTCACGGCGGCAATTTGCGTCTTGCAGCCATTAGTGTCCTAATGCTACATCCTCCTCTAGGCTACAGGTCATACAGCGTTTGCTTTCTGACAGCTATTGGCATGTAATCCTGAGTAATTCAAGTGGCTTGATTTTGTTAATGGTTTTCCTTTAAATTAAAAAAAAAAAAAGAAAGAAAAAAGCTAGCAGGGATGTTAGAGGTAGCGGGGTTTAGTCTGTAGCACGCCTTCATAGAATGCTTCAGAATCATGGAATGCTTTGGGTTGGAAGGGACCTTTAGAGGTCACCCAGTCCAACCCCCCCATGCCTTCGTCATTCACGCTCTGCTGCAGCAGGTTCAGCGTTGTGAAAGGCACCCGGGCGAGTCCGCTCCAGTGCACCGATGGTGTCTTGTGAGATGGTGACCAAAAGGCGCCTGCTTCTACCTGGCACCGCTCACAGCATTTACTAGCGTCTTCCAGCCAGATCTGAGTACTAACACCTTCAGTCCGCCTTTTCCTAGCGTGCGATCAGGATCGCATCCCCTTTTGAGCCGTAAGTTGACTTTGTCTACAGAAATTGTTATAAACATACATTTTTGACAATCAGATGTTACAGATACGATCCGTAGCCAAAGGATCAGTTGTCAACTGCTAAAAGTTGGATTTTAATTATATACTGCTTTCTGCCCCTTGAGTACGTAAATAGTGACATTACGTAAGCGCGGGCTGTACAGCCAGTTTGAAACGGTGCCGCATGAGACAGAAACGGCAATTTCGATCCCAGACTGCGCAGGAGACATGATACTTGGCTGACATGATGTCTGATGTGGGCAGCAACCTTCTTCCCACTCTCCCCTGCTAGAATTGCCTCCGCCTTTTAAGTACGCCATCTAAGTACACCACGCTCATGACTTGAAAGCAGTTTGTCTGCTCTCTGGTGTAGGCAGGGTGGGAAAACAAGTAGGTTTAGAAAGAAGGCAGGCATGAGAAAATACAGGGAAAACGTTATTGGTATTGGATTCATGAAGCAGACGAGTTTAGGAGGATTCACAGCCTCTGAGAAGCACTTGTGCATCCCGTCACGCCTGTCTTCCATCACCGAGCGTGCTGCCGTCCCTCTGCGTGTCTGCCAGCTCGCCGGGGACCGGCGCTGCTCCCACGCCGACGGGAGGAACGGACGAAGCTCTGCTGGTCTCTGAACAGGGACATCGACTCCAGGCAGAGAAGCATTACAGTTCCCACCCAAATGCTTAAATTAAGACAGTAAAAAGAACTTATCTTCTCTGAGACTTTATGAAACAGAGGTATCTCGTGAGGATTCGAGGAACTGGGAAAATGGAGAGGTGTGTGTCTCTTTTCTGCTTCCTGCATCCTACTCATGGGCGATGGAAACACAAAATGAAAAATTTCCCTTTGTGCCGCCTGTTTGCCACAGCCATGCTATGGCCTGGCAGGGGGCTGCGGGCAAGCGGGATCTCTCTTGCCCATTGCAATTCATTTTTTAGCTGCCAGTGACAGTCCAAAATCCCTAGTTCTTACACAGAAGAAATTAAAGGGTAAGGTGTTTGCCAAAATCAGACCTAGATTTTCTGCTTTTCCATCCAACTGGAAAATTCTGGCATGTGTTTTCCGAAGGGACCCACTTGCCAACCATTGTTCACGTGTTTCCAGCCAGCAAAGTGCGGGCTGTGTTCCCCTTCCTCTGCGCCAGGAGGGATGTGCTGCGTCTGCTCAGCCGCTCCTCTGGAGATGTGCGGGACCCCTCGCAACCTAAAGTCCCTCCCAGCACCCAGGCAGTGCACCAAAACCTGACTTCTGGATGGGTTTTCTGTTGCTTCGTGGTTTTCTATACCTGATTTCATGGGCCTGGCAAGGCAGGTACTCTTGAAAAGCAGTTTCTCTTGGCTGTGGTCATACCTGAGTATT
This sequence comes from Balaeniceps rex, assembly GCA_013401315.1. Classification (NCBI taxonomy): domain Eukaryota; kingdom Metazoa; phylum Chordata; class Aves; order Pelecaniformes; family Balaenicipitidae; genus Balaeniceps; species Balaeniceps rex. The sequence continues at coordinate 340 of VYZW01018994.1, read as the reverse complement.
TATCCTCATGGAATCACCTGCTGTCTCCTGCTGGCATCTCCAGCCCTTGCTGGCTGAACTCCGCTCGTGGTGGTAACTCACGGCCGGGCTGTTGGAGCTGCTGTGAGGTTACAAGGGAAAAACCTCGGGGGCCCCTGCGGGTGCCCCGCTCCCATCCCCAGCTTACGGACAAGGTACAGCAACAAATCAAATCTTCTGAATCGCTGGCGGAATATTGCATCTCCCTTGGTAGATGTAGCATGTGGCTTTGTTTTGGGGGGGCAGCTCTGTGGTTGTTCAGAAGAAATTAGAAATTAACTATCTTAAAGTTTTAATTTCATTTTGTTTTGGTTTTTTTTTT